>OZ038498.1:82105017-82182517 GCA_964036315.1 Acanthosepion esculentum
TTAATTTTTATTAATCTTTTTTTGTTTAATATTGTTGCTTTTTATCATAATGGTGTTCAACAAGACTTCTCCATTTATTTCAAGAACACTTTTGTTCCAAAGTCTTTTTACATTTATGTTTTTGTTTCTTTTTACAATGACTCCCTGAATAAAATGCTAACCTAAATCAAAGTTCTTACTTAGTTATGTTATTTTAGTCAATATTTCTTTTTTTTTTTTTAATGGATAGAAAGCAATTATTCTATATTTTGAAAGAAAAGTATGAAATAACTAAATTTTAAAATGTTTATAATTTTCAATGTCCATGTTTGTCTGTAATTTTCTCTGAGAGCTGAATTAACATCTTTGGGTTCATAAAATGAAATCTTCTTTATGGGCCATGACACCCCCTCAGAATTTGGGCGATCATGGCTCTCCACAAACTCCTGTCCTTTGTAGATGTTAATAAATTCTTTTTGTTTTTGTTTTGTTTTATTTGTTTTGGTTTTTTTTTTGTTAGAGAAAAACTGGTAAAATTGTTTTTTCTTACTTTCCTGCATATATTTTTTTTTTTTTTTTTTTTTTTTTTGCATTAACAAGTAAACAAATAAAAAAAAAAAAAATAAATAAAAAAATATGTAATATTTATTTGTTAAATTCAATCTACAAAAAATAAATTGTATTTTAATGACCAGATAATTTAGGGTTTAATTGCAATGTCAGGATTTTAAAATTATTATTTTTTTATCCACTGACAACATGAGATTTTAGTTTTCCTGTATAGACTTGGACAGGTGAATTTATCAATTGACAAAAAATACAATCAAATTAAAATTTTGAATGAAGGTAAAAATAATTTTATCTTAAAAAATAATACAGTCAACCTTGTCTCATTCAACAGCTGTTATAAATTCTCACTGTCCTATGATTCAAAAATTTGTGTCTTACCCATGAAAGGTTTGGTTGTATATCAAACAAACAAATGGCTACAGAAAGAAAAGGTGAAATAACAATGGCTCTTTATTCCCAGCCAGAAAAACAAAAAAATACTTTCTGTTCATTCTCTTAAAAGACCAAATACAATGTAACTTTATTTTTTTACTCAGTGCCATATCCACTTCTGTTTTAAATGTTACAATAAAATGAATTTTAAAAGCCTGTATTTTATATATTTTTGTTTGTTATTCATTAAATGCTTTATTTTAAAGCATCTTACATTTAACCATCACTGTGAATGATTATTGCTTTGAGACACTCCAGACATATTTTTATCAGTTTCAAATGCCTTTTAAATATTATGTATTTAAAAATAATTTTTAAAGATTTATTAGACATCTGGGCCTGAAAATGTTTCAATACAAAAAGTTTGTCAATCAGATAAATCTATTGAACCTCTGTTGATTTATTGAATATTAAAACTTGAGTGGATCAGCTTTTTATAGCAGACAACAGCCAGTGTGAGTAATATATATATATATATATCTCCAACTTATGAGAAAAAACAAACAGATTTAGACTCTACAGTTCTTTAGCATTTACTTTTTTTTTTTTTAAATTGCTCAATACAATGTAGAGTATGATATTTATTTTAAAATTGTGACATAGAAATTTCTGTTTCGGGACTTAAAATTATCTTCTCATCAGGTAATGTTCAGTAACTTATGGGGAAAATGATTTACTTTTGAAAACGGAAAACAATAAATTTGCTTATTAAATAGTTAAGGAGGGGGATCCAGATTTAAAAATCTAATGGTTATGTCTCCTTTAACCAACCAAAAACAGGTCAAAGCTAAAGCAGAAAAGTTAGATGTTGGCGGGGGTATTCATACATGTCTTGGGGAACTGTCATATTAAGACTCAACACCATACCTGTTAAGAATATACATTTAAGTTATGAAAAAATAATCCAAGAGATATACATATCTCTAACAATAGGTTAATTTTTGTTTTGTTTTTGTTTTGTTTTTTTAATTATTTTTTATATTTTAGAAGTATCTTAAAGGGGCCTCTAGTATGATTAAATCATTTTTATATAATTTTGAACCTAAAATACAAAACATTTTATTCAATGGGCCTTAATACATGGCAATATTTAAAATTAAAAAATCAAGGAATTAAATATTACATGTACCATTATATATAATAAAATAATGGATAACTGTAATACATAGATCTTTTTTATGAAAAATCCATTAACTATATTTGAATACTGCATCTGAGGCCATGACAAAAGTCCAAGAATCTGGATAAATCTGTATTAATGTCAAATTCACTATTGAGGCAAATGAGACATAAAAGAGAAAAAGAAAGGTTCTTTTTCACCAAAATGTGCAATTAATGTTGATGATGCTGTGTATTGTTTGCCATCAGATGATGCCCGCCCATATTTTGTTCTGTTTAAGAAACTGCACCAATCTAATATAGGTCTTTATATAAATAATTTATTATTACGGGTTTTTAGAAATAGTTTTGACTGATGAAGTAATCAATAATGTTCACACAATTTGTTGAGTGTAGTGAGTGAGGGAAGCAACCGACCCAATTACATTAAGATAGTTATCACCAACATTCAGTTTCAATTTCTTAAGAACTTATTTGTTGAATCTAATTAACTTTCTTAATTCTTTTCCCATATTTAATTCCAATAATGTAATCAAGCATCCTCTCTCATTTTTTCACAGATTCTATACCCTGACCCTTAAACCAAATCTTTCTATATTTATCTCTACTTGTTGACCTACTTTGTTACAATATGACTATTACCCTAGGGCAGGTTAAAATAGCAAAGCACTCAATGAGGACTGGACTCATTGAACAAATAAATGAATTTGACATGAGCTTGATAAAAATTGCTCTACAGCAGGCGCCCTGGCCGTGATTGCTTAGTTTTCCTTCCCACCTGTCACTAAATGTTTTCCTAATGTTTACATGGTTGCAAATTAAACAGAGAAATAAAAATGTTGTCCTACTTTTGGTTGGCTTAGTATAAACAAATGAGTCAAAGCTGGTATCGACCAAAGAGATGCATCCTGCTTTTCTGTCCATTCACATATCACAAATATATCGGCTCTAACCAATGATTCAGCAAAAGTAGCTATTTGATGATAAAAGTGGAATTTATTAGTACGTACTTATTACTTAGAAAGGAGAGTCATTTTTTACAGAGAGCATATTAGTATTGTTGCACCAATGCAGCCTGTATTTTGAAGGTTTGATAAAAGACGAAAGAGGATAAAGCAATGTTAATTCACAGTGACACATCCCAAAACAGAGATGGTGGCAGAGACATTTTCCTTGTATGTTTTATAGATTATGCAAAAGTATTTGACAAGGTACGGTACAAAGCTCTGTTCAAACTTCTAGGAAAACTTGGTCGATTTGGGAAATATTTTAGAATAATCCTGAGCTTATACTAGGCGCCAACTGCCTGCATCCGGATAGAAAATGAATTGAGTAGTTGCACAAAAATAGATGGGAACATGAAACAAGGATGTGTCTTCTCTCCATATTTATTCAACCGATCCTGAGAGAACCAGGAGTCTTACCAGGATTTATTATTGGTGGGCGTAATCTTAACAATATAAGATACGCAGATGACACTGTTTTGATGGCTGACATGGAAAAAAGACTACAGGACGTCCTAAATAGGGCAGTGAAGGAAAGCGAAAAGTACTGGAAGAAGAAATAAGAAAATGCCCAAGGTGCAAACTACAAAATGGAGATGTCAACAACAAGTAAGTAGAGAAGTTTAAATATCTAAGAAGTGTTTTAACAGAGGACAGAAAATGTAACACTGAAATTTGAACACACATTGGATGAGAAAAAATGCCTTCCAAAAGCTAAGCAAAGTACTGAAAAACAGAAAAACTCCATTGGAAACAAAGATAATAGTGCTGGGTTGTTATGTGATATCCATCCTCTTTTATGACAGTAAATGCTGGACAATCTCCCCATGGATGAGGAGAAAACTGGATGCAACAGGAATGTGGTCCTACAGATGGATATCGAAAATTCTTTGGATGCAGTGGGTAAGCAGTGAGAAAGTCTAAAAATAAGTGGCAACAAAAAGAAAACATGGTCAGAATCAGGGAGATAAAGCTGAAATTCTGAGGATGCATAATGAGGAAGGAGGGCTTGGAAAACTTAACACTTACAGGGCATATTGAGGTTCAGAGATATAGAGGAAGGCAGCAGCCCACCTACCTGACAAGCTTGTGTGAATGGATGGTGGAACAATGAGTGGGGGCTTTAGCAAAGGAAGAAAAACTGCTAAGAGCCACAAGGGATAGGAATTTGTGGAGAGCCATGATCATCCATCTCCTGAAGGGACATGGCACATAGAAGAAGAAAAACAAGGTGAATATGGAAGAACGGAGATCACATTGACCTTCCATTACAAAATGCTACCCTAAGCAAAAATGACAAAATGATAACTAGTGCATATGTACTGGTCAGAATTTTGCTGAGCCAAACTGAGTATGGGTGGGCATATAATCATGACAGAGATGGATTTTCCTTGTTTAAACATTGGGAACATGTGAAAATATCAGTACAATTACAGCAGTTGAGAAGTGAAGAGCTCTGGTGTTCATCCGAACCTTCCTCTCCTAGATTCAATTACGGCAGTTGAGAAGTGAAGAGCTCTGGTGTTCATCCGAATCTTCCTCGCCTAGATTCAATTACGGCAGTTGAGAAGTGAAGAGCTCTGGTGTTCATCCGAATCTTCCTCTCCTAGATTCAATTACGGCAGTTGAGAAGTGAAGAGCTCTGGTGTTCATCCGAATCTTCCTCTCCTAGATTCAATTACGGCAGTTGAGAAGTGAAGAGCTCTGGTGTTCATCCGAATCTTCCTCTCCTAGATTCAATTACGGCAGTTGAGAAGTGAAGAGCTCTGGTGTTCATCCGAATCTTCCTCTCCTAGATTCAATTACGGCAGTTGAGAAGTGAAGAGCTCTGGTGTTCATCCGAATCTTCCTCGCCTAGATTCAATTACGGCAGTTGAGAAGTGAAGAGCTCTGGTGTTCATCCGAATCTTCCTCTCCTAGATTCAATTACGGCAGTTGAGAAGTGAAGAGCTCTGGTGTTCATCCGAATCTTCCTCGCCTAGATTCAATTACGGCAGTTGAGAAGTGAAGAGCTCTGGTGTTCATCCGAATCTTCCTCGCCTAGATTCAATTACGGCAGTTGAGAAGTGAAGAGCTCTGGTGTTCATCCGAATCTTCCTCGCCTAGATTCAATTACGGCAGTTGAGAAGTGAAGAGCTCTGGTGTTCATCCGAATCTTCCTCGCCTAGATTCAATTACGGCAGTTGAGAAGTGAAGAGCTCTGGTGTTCATCCGAATCTTCCTCGCCTAGATTCAATTACGGCAGTTGAGAAGTGAAGAGCTCTGGTGTTCATCCGAATCTTCCTCTCCTAGATTCAATTACGGCAGTTGAGAAGTGAAGAGCTCTGGTGTTCATCCGAATCTTCCTCTCCTAGATTCAATTACGGCAGTTGAGAAGTGAAGAGCTCTGGTGTTCATCCGAATCTTCCTCGCCTAGATTCAATTACGGCAGTTGAGAAGTGAAGAGCTCTGGTGTTCATCCGAATCTTCCTCTCCTAGATTCAATTACGGCAGTTGAGAAGTGAAGAGCTCTGGTGTTCATCCGAATCTTCCTCGCCTAGATTCAATTACGGCAGTTGAGAAGTGAAGAGCTCTGGTGTTCATCCGAACCTTCCTCTCCTAGATTCAATTACGGCAGTTGAGAAGTGAAGAGCTCTGGTGTTCATCCGAATCTTCCTCTCCTAAATTCCTTTAAGTCTCAGGGTTTTAGTAGGGGGAGAAGGGTAGCAAATAAAAACAAACCCGAAGAAAATTGTCTGTCATTGATTCAGTCTGTTGATGCAGTATTAAGGTTCCTACAGAAAAAATCCTGCTAAGCCAAAAGAATCCAGAGACAACATCCACCACAACACTTCACACTGCAATTTATTCTTTAACTCTTGTACTTTTCTCAACTGAACTATTCTCTCTTCATATGCTTGACTTGTTGTCACTATGTGGATCTTTCCAACAAACCGCTTCTTCCAACTTTCATTTTCCCTTGCTTCAGGGATCCAACTACTTACTTTAGTATTCATTTTCATGCCCCCATTCAGTGTCAGTGATTAAAAAACTGTAATTAAAAACCTGTAAGATAAAAAATGTCATATTTGCATCATTTGTATTTGTCCGTGTTGAGGAAACAAATAATTTGCATTGACATCTGTCTCTCTGTTATGCAATCAATATTGGGCTTCCTATATGGCCATGAATGCTGGACAATCTCCTCACAGATGAAGAAGAGATTTGAGACAATACAAAATATGGTTCTACAGAAGGATACTGAGAATAGCACACATTTGAGAAATGGCATAATTTTAGGGAAATTTTAAATAAAAGACTCTTATACTTTGAACCAAAAAGAAATAGTTGAAATTTCTTGGACACATATGAAAAGAGGGTTTGGAGAATTTAACACTCACAAGACATATTGAAGGCAAGAAGGACAGAGGAAAGCAGCGAATAACCTATTTAACGAGCTTGTGGAAGTGGTTGGTAGAACAGAGATTGGGAGCAATAGCAAAAAAACAAAACAACAAAGAGCAAGAAGCTGTGGAGAGCCATGATCACCAACGTTCTGAAGGAACACAATACATAGACAAAATCATGACTTTGAAAAAAAACTTTTTATAAAAGTTTTAAAATTATTGATTTGAATATACACATCCAAAAATAGGAGATTTCATCACTGATTTTAAATTCAATTAAGAATTGAATTATTTTCAAAATTTGCTCTCAAAATTCTAACGTCCATATTTTGCAGTTATATTTATAAATCAACATAAAATTCTGAAATTTTCTAAGTGGAGATAAAAAGGAGCTTGACTCTTATAGGCTAATAGCAATTTGTTAAGAATTATTGGTTTTAATTTTGAAGGCGGAAGTAATGTGAGTGGAATGAACAAAATCCAAGGCTTAATTTTAAGCCTTGGGTTTTCTTCATTCAGCTGTTCAACAGCTTTAATTTCTGGTTTTGAATTGTTTAGAAAATAAGAGATTTACATCTGTAAAACTGAACTATTGTCTAAACAAGCAATAAACCTAGCGAGGTCAGTGAATTTGCCATCTTTCTCATTTTCTTTCAATATTGATATGAATAAAAGTAAGTAAGCATTTTCTTGATAATAATTATAATTGTTTTTGAGCCTAACAGAATTATAGTAGAACATGTTATCTTGCCTAATTGTGTGGCACTCAAAGGAAATATTTTTGTAAGCTTATTTAGTAAATTTTGTATTCTGTGATATTTTTCATGTCATTTAATAAATGTAAATTTCTTTCAAATTTCACACCAACATAAGAGTTTTGTTTTTCCTTCATTTGCACCTTTCACTATACATGGAATAAGCTATATTTAGGAGGTAGGTACAGTTTTATAGTGTAATGAAGTGTTTGAGTCTGTACTTTTAAATGCTTTTCCATTTCCTTCTCCACTGTTTTCCTTCTTTTAGACTGGTTGCCACCCAAGGCTAAAGTGTCCATTATACCCAGCTATTTGACTAGACCTGGGAGTCAGAAAAGAAGAAACAGATTCATACACTCCTCCGAGTGCATTTGTGCAAAAGTGTACACAAAAGGCTATCCCAGGATTTGAACTCAGCTCACAATTCTGCAATCCACACCAATTACATACCAAGTATTATGATTATAAAATTCTGGCGACTTTATATAGCCTAGACACACCAAACCTGAATAATAGTAGATTGATTTTAAAAAACTGGGATAGATAGACAGAAGGAATAGACCAAGATAGATAGAAACAATCTGAGATGAATAGAAACAACCTGAGATAGATATGAACAGACTGAGATTGATTGGACCAATACAAGGCCAAAGTGGATAGATGAAGGCTAGGTAAATAGTGACAATCTTTCAAGTCCATCTTGCAAAGTATCATTCAAGATCCTGACTTTTTTTTTTTAACCCTGGAATAAACTGTAAGATTTAATTCAGAGTCAACTCTCACTCTCTTGGACATGTCAATTTTTCAGCCTCTCTCAATTGCTGGTCCAGTTATGGAATTAAGATCTTTTATCATATTTTAATAGACTTTTAATTAATTTTATATATATATATATATATATATTCCACTGAATCATTATCCGGGAAAGAGGACTGAACTGAAAATAAAGTACCAACTGATCTTTCATCATGCAAACTTCAAAGGCATACTTGTCCAAATTTTAAAAGTTTTTTTTGTTCACTTAACCTTTTTAAGGGTTTTTCTTAATTTCACCAAACTCAAATGTGGGGTCATCAACCCCGATTGATCAGACAGTACTGCAAAACATAGATGCCAAAGGAATGTTTAATAGTACTTCAACACTAGGCTATTCTAGGTGGCATCAGCAAGTCAAGGACCCCCCCCCTACCCTTCACAGCAACTTTGTTCTTTGGAGGCATGACAATGGTCTTCATTTTATTTGGAAGAATAGGAAAGATCAAACGAGATGAAAGTGATAATATTTTAATAGAGAGTTCTTTTCTGGTTCACCAAAATATCTGTCAATCTTCTTGACCAAAATATCTCGGAGGATGTCATCCTTAGGAGAAATGAGTCAAAGGAAGAGAAAGAACAATCAACTGAATCTGAAGAAAAAAAACAGGTTCTGCTTTTCAAAAAAAATAAAAAACTGAACAATCATAACTTAAGGCCAATGAAATGAAATAACGAGAGGAAAACAATAAAATAAGTTAACCTTTTAATGTCACAAGTGGAACAGATTTTAAGACTTTTTTTAACACCATTAATTATGATATTATCAAATATTATTTTCAATAATACACACAAAAAAGAGTAAAGTGTAATATGTGCTACACATTGTGTTAAAATATAATTGATGCTTGCCGAGTATCAAAAGAAATGTCTTAAAATATGTTCCACTATTGGAACAATGTGCATTAAAAAGTTAAGAAATGCATCATTCATTGTCAATTGCTCTATCATTGCATTGCAAAATAAAATGACATGAAAAAGAAAAAATAATAATCAACAGATCATTTTCATATCAAAAAATGAAAATGCAGAAAGCTTTTGAAAAAAAAAAAAAAAAAAAAAAAAAACACATACTGAAAAAAAAAAAAAAAAAAAATAATTTCTCGACTACAGAAATGTAAAAATGGATTATCTTCTAAGAAATTCTCATTTCATTGGAAAATAATTTTTAATCATTTCACCCCCAAGTAAGGCAATGAAACCATTTCAATGCCAGAGATTACTGAGAGTAAAAAAGAAAAATAGGGTGACAATATAATTACAGGATTCAAGGGGGTAGATGACAATTGACTTTGCATTTAAATTTTTGAAGATCAAAGTTGACACAAAAGCAAGATGCCATAAGAGAGTACCACAAGCAAGAAACTATTAGTATAGAATTTATGTTTACAACTAACGATTTCAGCAGTGGAATTATGAGACTTAGCCGCCAATCTAGTAGTGCACTTAAATTTGTGAAATTGGGGTACAAGCAAGGAAAGCTGATCAGAATAATTATCATGAAAATGTTTATAGAAGAGAAACTAATCTACAGCTGTGGTAAAGCAACTGAAGCTGAGATGTCAGTAAAGGATTTTATTCAATTTGTACAACTTGGTAGTAAAAATTATTAAGAGTAGCATAAGAGAGGAAATTGTGGAGAGTCATGAATTATCACCCTCTGTCTCTTCCCACATTTTGCACTACTTGTTGCAGAATACATGTTATAGTTTCTTTGTGGATCAAGTAAATAGTTTTGTGTATGACTGTGACATAAAATTCTTTGAGAACAAAGCATGTTTGTCATTTCTTTTAGCTATTCCATTTTGTCTGTTATTAATGTGTTATATCATGGCTATAATATTGCCCATAATGAGGGGGGGGATGCCAACTGGGAATATTTTTTTCTTGAATAGCACTCCCATTAATGGATGACTTACCTGATGTGTTTTTAACACCCATAAACTAGTGATATTGAAGCCCAAATATCATCTAAAACATTTTGACTGTTTTAGTCTTTTGATCAGAATGATTATTGGAAGAAATCTTCATTAAGACAAATTATTTTTTATTATTATTTCTGAAAAAATACGAAAGTTTTGTTTTTATGTACCAAAGTACATCGAATACAAAACACAAGATCCATTCAAGAGAGTTTTATGTGAAATATAAAAGATTAAATATTTCTGCAAAATATTCATGTCCCCATAAATTAGAATATCTACTCACAAACTGAACACATGTTCAGATCCATTTTCTTGAACACAAGTTTGCTTCAATAGACAAAAGTAAGTAAAGACAGGTTTCAAAGTGCAAAAATTAATTATTGGAAGATTGTATAGTATCGATCTCTTGGATCAAAAGTGAATAAACCAAATATGTATCAGTTCAGGATTGAGCCAGAGACCAGGAGATGTTTGAATGCCCAGACTTTGCTTTTTTGTTCTTAGACAAAATAACTAAGAAAACCATAACCAATGGTGCATCAAAACATCATTTGAAATGAACAACTACAGTTCAAATGTGAAACTAAATTGATTCCCATTAAAGAAAAGAAAATCCAGTTTACAGTAAAAAGTGTGAACACATATTTGTGACACATTCTGGAAGTGGATGACGCTTCTTAAAAAAAAAAAAAAAAAAAAAAAAAAAGTCAGAAGCAAATACATGATAAAGACAAAAACTCATGAAAGAAAAACTGAAAAAAGTTTATTCCAAGTGAATGTCATTAAGTACAAAGTTGGGTTTTTTTTACATTCCTTTTTAACTGCACATAAAAAAAATAAAACAAGCAAGAAAAATTATTAAAAAAAAATGTTTTTTGTTCATATAAATAAAAAAAATAACATTTTATTTTTTTGTAGCTGTTTTTATTTTAATTTAATTTAAAAATTACTTAAGCCAATTAGATATTTGGGTGGCTATCAAAACACAGGAAAAAACTTTGGCTCTCATAAAAATATGATAATTTGTAAGGTATATTTATATTTAGAAAGATGGAATTTGTATGGCACAAAACCAAAAAGGAGGGAATGTGAATAAAAAGACTGTGTTGTATCAAACTGCCAGTCTGCTTTGAAAATCAATCCCCTGTACTTGAACAACAAACTGAGGCACCAGGAGTAAAAAAAAAATATGCAAGTACTTCGGCTATTAAGCAGCACCATTCAAAAGTCTGATTTTCTGCCAGAATACACACCCAACTTAGGAAATATCAAGGCTTTGTTTGGGTCTTCCACAAAAATGGTGTTTGAGATTTGAAGAGAGTTGTCATGCTTGCTCACTCTCTCTCTCGTAATATGCACCCACCAATCAGTGTGAACATTCAAATGATTATTTTATTAGTAGTAATAAGTGACTATTCTTTAATGTTCATGGCCCTCCTCAAGATATTGGGCACAAATCATTTATTACTCTGCTTTTTGCAATAAAAAGTCATGTTCAATGAAGGAATATTCTAGCAGGCAGAACTGTGTAAAGACAAACTGAACTTTTGAGCAAACCTTATTCAGAATTCTAACAGTGATTTTGGAAGGAAAATTTTAGGGTGAAAAGTGCATATGTAGCAGAAAATATGGTAAATGTTTTAAGAAATCAATAATCTTTTAAGGTTAATCATTGATTAACAATGTTTGTGTTAAAAAGAAAAAACTATTGATTAGTTGGCTGTATAATACACTAAAATAAAATTTTAAAATCTTTTTTATTTGAAACAGCTATGTTTATCAAATAGATGTAGCTTTTTATAAGACATTATTTTCACACTGAAATTTAAAAAAGAAAAAAAATTGTACATGAATATTTATAAAAAAAAAAAAACTTTTTGTAATGAATTTGGTAGAAATTTCAGAAAATAACTTTTTGCAAGGAGAGCAAAAGCAAAAATATGTGCAAAACATTTAATTCATAAACTAATATCCCCATCTTTTGTTAAGGGATATAAAATCTCCAGCACAGAAAAGAAAATATCTTTTTCTTTTCACATATTTAAATGCAGTAAAAGTGAAAAAAAAAAAAAAAAAAAAAAAAAAAAATCTGCAATTATCTCCCTTCTCCAAAATACCATTCACAATATATACCAAATCAAAGAAAGAAGAAAAGGTTGAATGTTTTGTCTTTCTAAAATTTTCACAACAGAAAATAGATTAACATATACAAAGAAAAAACCTCTACAAGTTTTCAGCAGTGGGAAAAAATTCTTTAACTTATTTTTATTGAAATGGCACCTAATTCAACTGACAGAAGGAACCACTAGTTTTTTCTTTCATTCACTACACTGACAACTCCTTAATTCAAAACAATACAGTGGTAAATGTAGTTGTGAATTTCATTATCGAAAGAAAATAAATATTCCCAGCCATATTTTACTAGTAAGAAATTAAATCATTAACATAGTAGAAATTTCTGTTATTTGCAGTTCATTTGTAAATGACGGAAATTTTGGTCATCCATGGTGAAAAGAAAGATGGTTAATAGAGAAAAATTCAGTAGCAAGGAGGTTGGAAATATAAAAAAAAGAAATCCAGTCACAAATTAGTTTTTACATATATAGACATTTCCATGACTGTTGGTTGTCATACCAAGTAATACCATTTGATTCCATCACTTGGGGCAGTTGGGGGGGGGGTGATTATTTGGCAATGCTTATCTCCTCTCTAAGTAACACATCATCAGCTGTATTGGGTTACATGGTAGCAGCAGCAAGGTTTCATGACCCAGTGTGGGTGGCTTAATGGTGATTAATATTGAAAATGTAATCAGCAAAATTAAGTTCCTCAAACCATGTGAAAGACATGAATCAACTGCTCCCGCTTGCTATGGATAAAGAGCAGGGCAATTGAAACCCTAAAGTTCCAGTCCTTTAATCTTGAAAAGCATTCCATTTGGGGTCAGTTTTATGAAGGCGGGAGAAATTAATTTAAAAGATGGCTTTCTTATTTAAAAGTTAAAATTTAAAAAATCCAGTCAAAATTTGTTTTTATATAAAAATAAAATTTATATAAAAAGCTTGAAATAAAGAGAAATTAAAAAGAAAAAATAAAGATAATTTAGACATTAATAATTTAAAGAAAAATGCATTATTTAAGTGAAAAATTCATTTTTTAATACTTCATTAAATTCTAAACAAGATCAGCGAGAATTTTTCTTTACAATTTGGAAATAGAAAAACTAAAAAGATAAATGGCCTCATCCAAATATTATAAAATATTGTTTTATTAAAAAACAAAAACTTTCAAAGCAGAACATAAAAGAAAAATGTAATTGTTGCAAACACTTTTTTATCATTTTCAGAAAATTACATTCATTTGGCTGGTATTTTTAAAGATGAAAAATGGAAAAAAATAGTAGCAAATATTTTCATCAAAGAAGTAAAGAAAAATATAAAGCAGTTTTGTTCTGGCTTTCTTTTTGATTCAATATATAGCAGACCCCTCCCCCGCCAAAAAAATAAATAAATCTCACAGCAGACAAAAACAGTTTTTTAGAAAGTATATAAAAAAAAATTTTAAAAATTCTTAATTGAATAAAAAAAAAATCAGAAAGTGAAATCTTAACCACATTTACTTTTAACAAATTGGAAAAAGGTTTTAAATTACCAAGAAATTCAAGTAACAATAAATAAAGCTGAGCAGAAATTTATTTTAGAAGAAAAAGATTGAAAAAGTCATGAAACTCTTATTACTTGAGTTTAAATATATCGTCATTTATCAGGACAAAGAAATGGGAAACAATAAAAAATCTGCACGGTATTGATCTGTACAGGAAGATCAATCAGCAATAAGGGGAAAAGAATGGGACATGAAATATCAGCTGAGATTGATGCCAGCATTTGGTAGAAAACCAAAGTGAACATCTGATTACAAAATTCAATGATACAGAAGAGCCATTATTAGAGAAAAAGAAAAATTCATGTTGTATTTGTGAACAGATTCAATTTTATCACAAAATAATTAAACAATCAAAATTAACTCGTTTACATCCTTAATAAGGTGAATAAGCTTTTCTCCATTTTCTTTCAATCTTTAAATTATAAAACTTCCTTCCAATCAAAACTTTATAATGTTAAATCAATATTATATATAAAATTAAGAGTTTGGCTGTTCACTTATGCACAATGAAACCCTTTTGTTTACAACTCTCAAATTTGGTAGATGTACTTATTGGACCTTGAGAAAGACTTTTTAAGATATTTTTTTTCCTAATGTCTCTTTTCTATTATATAAATTTATCTTTTACAGCTACATTTACCATTTGTAACTGTTCAGTGTAAGACTACAATTTTTTTTATTAATGTCCAGAAAAGAAAAGTATTTGTGTACATTGAAAAATATAGAACAATTTTTCTCAGAAATTTCTTCTGCTTGTCAAAGTGTTTCTTCATTGGAAATTTATCAGAAGTAAAGCAAAACATTTTTTTTCTTTTAAGCTACAAATTGTTCATGGCCAAAATGTCTAGGGACAATGAAAACTTGATGCATATGTATAATGACAATAAGAAAGACATTGTAAAATAGACATTTATTTGTTATAAATGTATTTCTCCCGGACATAAAAAGAATCTTATGCAATTCAAATTCAATTATGCAGCATTTCATTAAACCAAACAAGCTATCAGCAAATGAAGCAATTCTTTTAAGGTGCATATAACCAGCCTTCAACCTGACATACTTCAGCTAATTTAGAAATAAAGCTTTAAATTTCAAATACTTCAAGTGAATGAAATATCACACACAGGGAGGTGATTAACAAGTTTGTCTCTCAGTCAAATTACTAGTGTAGTGAGTGCTTTACTATAATGTCCTTGTGCTAGACAATCACTAAACTGACCACTAAAAGAAAAGGAATTTATTTTCTTCACCTTGACAAGTTTATAGTAAAAAGTATTTTTAACTAACATGCCCTTTGGATTGGCACTTCATACTCTGCAGAGTGCAATCCCGTTCTTTACAATCTAGAAAAATCAAATTTTGTATTGTTTAGTATCATTATCATAGCTATTTTTTTTTTCATTGAGGCAGGAGCAGAATTAATCTCACACAAAGCAAGGCGGGTCCTGCCTGACAGAGGATCTCTTGCCATAATGATTTGAGGCAAGGTTTTACAAGGACAGATGCTCCTCTTGATGCCCTACTCAGACACTCATTGTAGCCCAAGTACACAGAGCTTTTATAGAAACACCATCTCTAGGAAGGTTGTCATTCAAAGCTTGACACCACATCACTGCCTATATACATACACACACACATATATACATACATACATATATACGTGCATGCGTGCGTGCGTGTGTGTGAATATAAACTAAATAACGAGATATTAGCAAGTGTATATGCATACAATAGCATGCATACTCAGATAAGCAAATAAATATTCATTAATTTATGGTGTAAACAAAACAATGCTCAAAACAAAATGGAACAATATATTGTCTGTTGGCTCCTTTGTCATGTTTTTTGTCCTGTGGGGTGACATCTCGTCCTCCTCACCACTAGAAAAGCCAGTGTGGGAGATGTTTCAGATGTCAATCACCTATCTTTGTGGCAGGTTGTACTAGGTTACATGTTACCAATATCAGGCCTAAACCTGACCTGAAATGTTAAAATTAGTTAATGCAATTCTCAAATAATTTCTGATATTTAATCAATCACAAAATAATAAAATATTTAACAATTTTACTGCCTAAAGTAAGATAAAAAATTCTATAAAACAGATTTGGAGGGAATTAGGTTTGGTTAACAAACTAGAGACATGGATTATTTGTTTCTTACGCCTTTTAATCCTTAACAGACAATGAGAATAAGAGGTTCATTTTAAAATCAACCATTTCATTATTTGATTTTTTTTAAATTTTATAAATAAATTTTGTTTAATGAAAGTCCAAGTCTCCATGATAAATTTTAGTGACTATCAAAAAATCACTAAACTTCACATTCAAAAAACAGTAAGCAAATATTCCATAGAACTTAATTAACTTAACCAGGCAGACATTTTATATAATTTATTTTTCTACTTGTTGTTGTACTCTTCTCAACTCATGGCTCCATGGACACTGCCATCTAGTATCACTAGTGTAAAGGAGATAAATATTAAAGCAAAACATTACATTCCTTATAGACAAAATGAATACACTTGGTATATAAACCTTTTTGTATACATATTTTTAATGGAAAAAAATGGCCTTGTAGGTTATACTTGGAATTTCACTTTAGCAGACACCCTTTCCCCTCAGTAGTAAGCCTTAAAAAATTCAAGATTTTGTCATGTTTCAATGTTTATTTATATCATCCTCAGACAAATATGGCCTAATATCATTTGATTGGATTTCCAAAAGAACTCTACCTCTAGGGTTTGTATTTCTGGTGAGCCAAGATAAAAAAAAAATAGCATAAAATAAAATATAAAAATAAAATATATAAAAATATAAAAAAAAAAATTAAAAAAAAAGAAGGCATTTGCTTTCCTTTAAAATCTTTACCTATTTCTCTACCCTTCCTCTATACTAATGACTAATGAGAAGGCAACCCTCAAGTAAAAAGAGGAAGCAGAAGACTGAATACGATTGCGAAACAGTGGAAGTCTGCTGGCCTCGATTACCAGTCTAGACTAGAAATCTACCAAAATAAAAGAGGTTCCATGCATAACTTCTGCTATAAAAAAAAAAATTGAAAAAGAAAAGAATACCAGAAAATAAAAGAATTTTGGTCAATGAGAAAAAGAAAAAAACTTTTGACATTAGTCAAAACCAAGCTTTGCACCAGTAGTCTGGAGCCCTTTTGTAAGGGGATTTAAAACGGACATCAAATAAATAAACATGATTATAAACAAGCAGAATCAAAGGTATAAAGTTTATATCTTTCATTCTGTTTGTTTATTTCCAAAGTTTCCATAAATAATACTAAGGACCCTCTGGCACTTCTCCACAGATTCATAGAGAAAACATTAATAAATTTTCTTTTAAAAGAATTAAGGAGGGAAGAGTTAAGACAGAAAAAGTAATAAACATAACATTTTAAAAATGGACATGACTAATTATTTTCAATTATGATTATGGAGGGAGGGAAACCTTGCCAGGCTTGGACAACTAGTCAAGGATTTCACAAGAAAACCTGTTAAAATATTAACTTTAAATTCAGTCCAAAACAATGTAACTGACATAATTTGATTTAAAAGAATTTTGCAAACATAATTAGTAAATATGATTTTAAAATTTAAGTGATTCACTTCAAGATTATTCTTATTATTCATGATCAGTTGAATGACTGGCAATGGGACTGGCCTTCATTGGGAAATTTAATGCAAAACATTACCAATTGAAATTATAATGTACTTTGAGTAAGTCTTTTATACCTATGTTCATTGTAGTCAGTTTAGCCGCATACTTAAAAAGTGCAAGCATAAGTAAATTTTAAAATCAATCCATTCTAGAAAGGGTCAAATATTAACACTCCAATAAATTTCCTTTTTCTTATCTAAACCCCAAGATATAGCAATTCTTTTTATTTTTGGTTGTAATGAGTAAATCGAAAATAATCAATCTCTGATCTTGCTTTTTAATGTCTACATAGGGAGAGTTCTTTGGTATAGATGTTAATTTCAGCAATAATTTAATTAAGAAATTGTAATAATGTAATTTGTGTTGAAATGTGTCACAAAAAAAAAAAAAATTTTTTGTCTCTCTTCTACTGTTGTAGCGATGGGCACAGTCTCCACTTCTGAGACAAACTGCCCTCCTTCTCACTCCAGCTTTTACATAGAGCTTGGTAACTGACCTATGCAAAACACCAACAAGCCAGCTACCAATCACAGTTTCCGCACTTGCCCACCTCCACTCGCTTTTGGGGTGTCAAGTTGACCAACCTACTCATTACAATTTAATCACAATATCTACAATTATATTAAGAAGAGAAAAGAAAATTGTCATCAGTACTTTCACTAAGACTTGATCCCACAACCCTACTGTCATGTCATTTAGACCACAGAGGAATGCAGCATATCTTTTTTTAACACAGTGCAATAATTACACTTCAGTTAAAAAATAAATTTAGATCATAATGTCTTTGAAAAACAATTTCAAACTTAACACTTTACAGTGTATATTATCAGATACAACCATCACTATTTGTTTTTTTTACATGGTTATCCACAGTGTGTGTGTATTGTGTGTGTGTTCACACAGCACACAGATTCTACAATGTAATCCAAAGGTGAAGTGGTAACCCAACAGGTAAAAATTCCCATTTATTTTTTTTCCCAGCATTTGTTTGATTGACTTTCCATGTCAAGCCTTGCTGAGTAATTTAAATGCTAGGGTGAAACTTACTACTTAGTAGTAGCAATGAATAACCAGACTAACCTCGTTAACCATTACCAACCTGAGGAAACCTATTTTAATACTTACTATTAATTACATATATTTGTGTGTAAAAAAAAAAAAAAAAAAAAAAAAAAATTATATTTTAGATATTTGTTTTAAACATGATCATTCCAATCAAATGCAAACAAAATGGCTGATTTGAAAATATAATCAAACAATATCTACGTTTCTCATCAAGAAATGTTAATCATCTTCAGTTTTCTTAATTCCTATTCTTTTATTGTCCTCACTCCTTAATAACATTTTTCTTTTTCTCATATTCTTTCACATTGAGTAATCTCTTGCATCTTAGTGGCTTTCTTACCTTGCTTGGGGTGAAATGATTAAAAAAAAAAAAACTAAAATGTATCAATATCTTTCAAAGGAGATAATTTTGTGCTTCAAATTTTGATTTTTTAACAATTATCAAATGTTATGTGACTGCAATGAAAAGAAATGTGAAAATCAACAAAACAGTTTATGTCACCACAATGGCTATCAACAAACAGAGAAATCATAAAAGCAGAAACAAAGGAGGGTACAAAGGCTGAAACCTTGTGATAACAACAACAAAGATGAGGACAATGGTCTGAATATAAATAGTGCAAAAAGAAAATGCAGCAGAAGAAATAAAATTGTTCTTCTCTGTTAAAACGTTTTATGTACATTCATCAAAATCAATTGTCCTTTCCTTAAAAGCTTAAGTCTCCACTGTTGGCAAAACAGCCATTTTGTTTTCGTTTATTTTTAAATCTAACATCTTTAGCAAGATTTCTTGCAAATATGCTTGCTGATTTCACAAAACTATTAGAAAAGGGCCAGAGTAAAACAGATTTTAAATAAAAGTCACAATAGAGGTAAATAAAAAAAAATTGCTTAAAACTTACTAAAATTATAAGGAAATTTGGATTTGTTTTTTTAATCCTACAATATACCAACTTTAGGGTTTCTCCCTCTTCTCCCTAATTAACCAGTTAACCCCATCTTGCAGTCTAACAATTTCCAGTTATTGTGACACTGAGCCAAACTAAATTTCTCAGTTTGTAGACTGTTCCAGTTTATTGCGATTATGCATGATAAAAACTAAACAAATTTAAATTCTTGTAAGATCACAGTTTAAAGTTAACTCAGATTGTCAGGTTTGAATTGTCTCCCTTCTGGCCAACAACCATTCATGAAAAAACTTCAATTATTTTTCTTATTCAATTTCTGAATTTTCCAGTCAAGAATCTCACTTCTTCAGCTCAAAGTGTGTTATTTTATTTAGCATGATTTAAATCACTGGAATTCCATACATCTTCCCACCCCCATATTCAAATAATGAAGAACAAAACTTGCTTACATTTTGAAACCCCATCTATGAAAAAACTGTAATAGAAACCACAAAGAGAAAAAATGTTAGTCAATTGGAAATTTTAATAAAATGTGTATCATTGTCAGTTCTATTTACGAACATTTAAATCAAAGATTTGCATTAAGCACACTCAATGAGGAAAAAGATGTAAATTAAAAAAAAAAAAAAAAAAAAAAAAAACTGACAAAATGACAACATATAAAATAATTACTGAATTAGAGGAAGAATCTTATGGGGTTATTTTCATAAAAAGAATTTTATGGGTTTATTTTCAAAGGGAAACATTGTTTTGTTTTTCTGGCAAAAACAAAAATTGCATCAAAATAAGAATAATGCAGCTAAAATTTGTGAACAGAAGATAAATACACAGATAGATTTGAGAAAGTTTCCTAAAGAGAGGTGGGGGTCTGCTCAATAGTTATGTGATTTGAACTGAAAGCTTTAAAAACAAAGTGTCATTTATTTTTCACTTTCAATTCCTTTAAAAAAAGTTTTAAACAAAACTAAAACATTACTTTTTCTTTTTTTAAAAAAAGAGTTTCTTTCTCACCCACATCCAATTACAAACACAAATTTAAGAATTTTAAAAATATTAAAATTTTTTAAATATATTATGTTCCCATGAGAAATTGAAAATGAAATTTAAAAGAAACAACTTATCAGTTTCCTTCAAATCATTGTTGATGACAGCAATGGTGTGAATGATGATTAGCTTTGTTTTTGATTGGAAATTGATTTTCATATACCAAATTGAAAGCAGAAGTTTTATTTGGACACTAATTTTTGTACAATTAATTCGTTTTAATTATTTAATCAACTTAGTCTATCATAGGGACACTCAGGGTGGTTAGCAAATCCCTATTACAGAAGCCTGCTCAACCCACAGTCCACTCTGAGGTGTATACTGCAACTATACTGAGAAGTTAGTTTTTTTGTGTGTGTGAATGAGAGAGAGAGCGAGCATAATCTGACATGATCAATTTCTTGAACAAAGCCCGTATGCTCAGACACAAGGACTTGTGACTTCATACGAGCGCATCCATCAACAACTTTCGAACAGATCCATCTACCCAAATTCACTCACAAGGCTTGGGTTAACCCATAGCTAGGTTTTCAGGAACTTCCACAGATACCATTACACATGGGATCCACTCCCAAGAAAGAGAACATTTTAACAACTCAGCCACATGCACACGTGTGTGTGTGTGTGTGTGTGTATATATATGTATGAGAGAGAGAGCAGTGTCCACCACTTAATTTTTACGAGTAATTTTCTTAAATTATTTTTTTTTAATTGCTTTTATCATAACTTGCTTGTACTTTTCATACTTTCTTTGGCAATTCATTAAAACTGCCTAAAGTAGAGCTTGAACCAACCCATTGTGTTTGCCAGAAAGAGAGAAAATGCAAAGTGATCCTAAAGTCTTCAAACAAATAAAACAAAGAAACACAGATATAACTTATGAAAACTTTCAGTTTTAAAATATTTTTCTTATTAAATATATCACATGATCAAAAATTTATAATTTTTTTAAATCTAAACATATAAATGCTAAACCTGTCATCATTTAAGCTGTGTTTCTTATCCAAACTGGAAAAAGTTCAGAAATCATCATTCACCAGAAAATTAAAAAACATTTTTTCTTTTCAGAATGAAAACTATTTTTTTCTTGAAATCAAGCAGGATGATTTTATTTTGAAACTGGAATCAAGAAAAGCAAAATATTTTCTCTTAATAAACAGAGTTTGTAAAAGTTTTCGGGAAAAGAAAAAAAAACATTAAATTTGTACATAGCAAAAAAAGAATATGTGGCAGCCCAAAAGTTGACCTCTGACATCAAAGACTGAAATTTGATTGCATAGATTTTAAAATAAAATAAATAATTTATTCAAAAACTGATTTTCATTTTTAAGAAAAGTTTGACACTCTTATTTTACGTGAATTAAAAAGAAAATTAGTCATTTTAATAAAATGTGATTTTATCAGTGTACAGTGATAGAAAATGTTTTCAATAACTGCAAATTGTAAATGACAAAAAAAAGTTTGATCAATAAGACAAACTTTTCATATCATTTTGGTGTGAATACAAATATATGAAAAACAAAATTATTACACGTGAGACAATGAAAATCAAAATAGTTCAACAATACTCAAGATATTTAGTAAGTTTAACAAAGTTGAAACAAGACTAAAGAGAAGAGTGAGCAGTTGAAAAGTGTATAGTGATGGTCTGCCAGGGAAGATGTATTACATGCCTTAAAAATCAGAATTCAAAAATCAATGATTGGCATTGATTGGAAAGACCCAACTATCTCAGCCACCATACATGCCTGTCAACTAATTTGACAGCTATTGTTTCTTTAGACTTACCTAAAAATAAAAATCATTTGTAGATCAACAAATCCAGCATGTTATGGAAAATACACAGCTGTCTACACACAGATACAGAAATTGGAAAGTTGTGCAACAGTTATGGAGAATGATCTTCAAAGAGTTCTTGTATTGGCAAAGATGAAAATGGGAAAAATTCACATTAAATTCTTCTTTTCCCTCAGAAAAAAATAAAGTAACAAACAAAAATATAATTAAACTTTTTTTTTTTAAGTTGCTAGATTTTATGAAGCTATCTGCATATGTGTGCACACACACAAATTTATAAACCAATAAGAATCATATATAAAACCAGGAAATGATATGGAATAAATTTTTATATATCAAGAACAATTTTAGGGACAAAACTATGACAAAGTGGGAAAAAAAAAAAATTATCTGACGCATTTCATTCTTTAGGACTTCATCAGACTAAACTTATGTTTATGTTGATGTGACCACACATGTACACAAAGACACTGAGAATTTTATTTATTTTTAGTCTATGTATTGGGAATATACTGAAATTATATTTTTCAATATTTAAATTTAACATTTCTCAGCATCCCCTCCTTCATGCACATGTGCACTTGCAAAACTCTCCCCACTTTGACATGAAGGAGTGATAAGAAAATGGTATCAAATATTTCTTACAAAACCTGAAAAAACAAACCAAAGCAACTATTTTATGCAACTCTACTGCTTAGAAATATACATTCCTTCCAAATATTCATTTTCACTTCTAACAATTTACAAATGCTTGTCTCTGACTTTCTACTTATACCATATAATTATTAACTTGGAGTCAACCCAAAATAGTGGGCGTGCGTGCATGGGGGGTATTTGAAAATCACTTCAAACATTTTTATAATAAATATATTTGTATTACAACCAAAAACAAATTAAAATTCATTTTACTGATTTACTTTTCTTACTGTTTTATTATTTATTTGAATAGGTTGTAGTAAATGGAACAAAACAAAACATTGTCAAATATTACAGGGCGCAAATACTCATTTTAAAAAAAAAAAATATTGATACTTTTCAATTTCAAATTTAGAATAAGTTTATGCTTGATTTTCAATGTATCAAAATGTGCCTTACCATTAAACAATGGCAAACAAACTGATAGATCATTACTACTGCAATGGATTTCAGGGCTCTGTAATTGTGGCCTTGTAAAATGATATTTTATAAGGTTCACTTCTCTTGCTAGGTTTTAAGATTTAAATCTAAAATACAATGGATTTAATGTAGAAAAACAGACTTACTTTTGCCAACTTCTTCAGCTGATGTGAACTTCAGTCAAGAAATTAAAGGAAAATGAAAAGAGCAGAAATTTGAGACCAAATTCAAATGTTGAATTTTTGAATTTCTTTGTTAAAAAATATTTAAAAGAATAAACTTTCCTTTGACAGAAGACTATAGTGGCAAAAAATTTAGAATTTATATTTTCTCAAAATTTTGTTAAGAAAAAAAAAAGTGTGTGTGTGTGTGTGTAACTTGGAAAGCAAATGTTTTTAAACTATTTAAAAAATATCTAATTAAATTTGAATGTATGGATTAAGAAAAAGGAAATTATTCCAGTATATTTTTGCTAATTTGGCTCCCTTCATTCTATGGGAGTTAAGCAATTATTTTAGTATTTGTGTAACAAATGATGCAATCAAAGTATCACCCTCACATTGTCATGTAAAGTGAGGTGAGGGTTCAATTCCATGCTAGGTTGGTGCATTTAAAATGTTTATTTTCTATTTTTTGTGTTTATTATTGAGAAGCTCTCACCAATGATTGTAGAAACTCATGTCGATAGCCATTGTGTTTGATTGAAAAATTTGACATAACAAAAAAACTATCTTCTCTGAGCTGAAAGAGCAAAGGAGTCATATACTGATTTGTTCGAACTCTTTGTTACTATAGCCAATGTTTCAGCCTTCTCCACTTGCCTGTCATATTCAGTAATATTATCGGATATTCAAATTTAACGTTTTACTATGGCGTTACTGTTCTAATTCCACTGCCACATAAGTGAAGAATTACGTTTTACTGCGTCTTTTTCTTAACTTGTCCGAGTGATGTCCATTGTTGCCAAACTTAGATATTGGGCTCACAGTCACCAGATAAACTGCAACACTTGACCAACACTTATAACCACAAGGCTATTATCCTGCAGAAAACAGTCAAATCCATATACTTTGGTTCAGCGATAGACGTATTAAAGGACGAGTTATCTCCCTTAGCATGGGCAGCCAAATAACATGACCTCCACGTGTGATATGAATGAAAGATTTTGTTTCATGTTTTAAGAGTATTAGCAAATACAAGAAGTACTAAAATAAAATAAAAAAGCTTGAAGGTACAGTGGCCAAAATATTGCGACTAAGATTAGGACAATTTGAATAAATTTGTGTTGAATAAATAGTAATTCCTCTCAGAAATTCAAACAGGAATGCTAAATAATTTTAATTGAAATTGACCATAAAAATAAGAAAATATTCTGCAAAAGTGTATCACAATATAAGATACTTATTAATAACATTGTCACAGTTACTATAAAAGACTTTATTTTTAAGAGTAACTAATTTTGACATTTCTAAAACCTTTTTCTTAGTGGAAAATATTAATGTCAGTATAAGTAAATTAAATTGCTTCAAAATATTACTTGTAGCATAAAAATGAAACCCTAATCCTTTCAAAATGATGATCATAACATTAAGGACTGATGACAACTTCTCAAAATAAGTCATGAATGGTATGGTGTATTTTATAAATAAAAAGTCTGACTATTGAGCTTAAGGTATTTAAATGGATGCTGATTTTTTTCCATCACTGGAGCATCACTTAACCTCAAAACTAATGGATGCCCACTCCAGTACACACTGGAAGACACATCTCTACATATAAGTGAAACCACAATAGCCTCTTACTTCATTCCCAACAGCGTGTTGCTACAATTCTCAAGTAAATGCTCATATAATCAGATTTGTAGTAGAAATTTATCAATCAACAAATAACCACATTTAGCCTCAGAGAAATTGGAAGCTAAGAAATTATTAGTTATTAAAAGCATTTGTTAATATTTTACTTTTTAGCCCAAGTCCTAAAATTCATTTGGATTTTAGTTGACACAAAAATCAAAGAATTTAAAACAGGAATAAGTAGAAAACAGAATCATAAAAAATTGCAAATTGCATTTCAATAAATACATTTTAGCAATAGAAAAAATGTGTGAACTTGATAAAAGGTAAACATTAGAAAGATTCACCTGACTTTTTACAACACAAAACACTGCAAAGTGGATATTTACATTTTCTTGGATAGAGATTTTTCAGAATATAAGAAAAATATAAATAAGGTAGATAAAAAACACAATTTTTAATTTGGATTTTGTCTAACAAAGAGAAACATTCAAATTGAATTGTAAAATATTTTTTTAATTTACAAAACTGAAAATGGTAATATTTCCATAAGTTTTTACTTAATTTTTCTAATGTTTTTACAATTTTTTTTTCTTTTCTGTACATAAATTATGTAGAAATTGTCTGAATGTTCTGTATATCCAAGCACTTTCGGCTATACTTTTAGCCATCATCAAGGAAGATTTTATTTTTTACTTTTAACTGAATGTATGCATTGTTTTATGTGTGTATCTAGAGCCGTAGGAATGTTTAATTTTTCATACATCATCAGAACATTGTGACCGTGTTCACAGTTGATGTTATTGAGTGTTGGATTTCTTTTTTTTATTAATAATGTTTCCATTATTTTTAGCCTTTTTTTAACATGTGGATTAAGCTGTCATATTTGTATTATCAACAAGTATGTTGCGGATAGAGTTTGGTAGGTCTATGTGTATTTAAGTGAGAACTATTCGAGCTATGGTCAGAGATATAGCCAAAAGCACTCACACACAAAAGATTTGGACCATTTCTACATAATTTATGTCCAGTAAAGAAGAAAATTATAATACAAGGGAAATTAAATAAAAGAGTTAACCCCAGTACCTCATCAGTCACTTTTAATGAAACTTGTATAAAAGAGATTAATGCCCAAATATACAATTTTTAAACAATAACAGAGCTAAAAAGAATTTCCTTATTGCAGATTTGTTTTTAATTCAATTAAACTTGTTCATACTACAGGAAAAAAGAAAAAGTTAAATAAAAGTTATAAATAATTGTATTAAATGACTTTAAAATGGAAAAAAATATTCTATGAAGAGATTAAAATAATTATCACAATCAGAATTAAAGTTAAAATAGTAAAAGGTCTTTAAATTAAAAATAAATAAATGAAACAAAAAACAGAGATCATCAAGGAACGGGTCTTATTTTACTCTATTCTGTAAAACTTAGAAATTTATTTCTTTTAGAAATGATGAAAGTAATCAATCAATTATTTCATGTACACCAAATCACTTTATTATTTTTCAATTAATAAATTTAAATTAAAAAGATTGATGAGTTGTCCATAATGAAATCTGTCCAGAAATATTTGAAGAAGAACAAAATGTGGTTGCCCTCAAAATTGCAACCAAATACACAAAAAAGAAAATTAAAAAAATTCAACCAATGCGTGTACATGAAAATAAAATGGTTTTGACTTATTTGAACTCTTGTTCTCATCTTGATTATCATATTATTATAGACAACATTTCAATGGAGTACGATCTGGCCATCATCGTGTGTCCATTATTTTGGGCTGATACGAAATATTTGTTTTTTACTGTGTTAAAGTCTGAATTAATTGAACAAATCAAAATATGACATTTCCACATCTCCAAAAATGTTCATAAAATAGTTTTAAATGAAAGAAAAACAGACAATGTCACTGAAAGGCTAATTAAAAAAAAAGAGGTGGGGTATAGACAGGAAGATTGAATTAAAACAAGAAATTTAGGGTTTAAATAAAATAAAAATTTAGTTCTTTGGTCAATAGACAGAATTTTAAAGTAAAATTCAAGTTTGACATTTTTCAATTCCTAAATCCAAAGTTATTTAGTGGATGCAATTCAAATAATTATCTTACAAAAACAATTTTTAAATTGCATTAGGATTTAAAAAAAAAAAAAAAAAAAAAAAAAAATTTTTGTTTTGGTATTGACTGTAAAAAATTAAAAAAATAAATAAAATCGAATAATCAAAAAATCCAAACAAGATCAATTCATCCTCTCACTACACACCTCCACCATGACAGCAATGAGATATGATTTTTGCATATGATGTGGATTTTATATAAAAAGAAAAAATATTTCCAAATAGGCAGCAGAATACCCACAATTTTGAGAGTTGGGATAAAATAAATTTAAATAACTATTTGGTAAATCATTAGTAATTATTCATTTTTTTTTTCTGATCAATAACTATTTGCAACATTATTGGCTAAAATAAAGGGGGTGTAGAAAAGTAATTGCTTGCATCAAAATTACTACAGAGTGCATAAGGTTGAGGTTTATGTCATTTGAATAAATCACAAACCATTAGGTCACCCATCCCCTGCCACATATACACAATAAAAAAATAAAAATAATTCATCAAAAGCAAATATTCTGATACTTTTTGTGATTTTTTCCTTAGAACAAATTTTGTTGTTTTTACTTGTGTCTAAATTTAATATATTTAGTTGAATGCATAATTTTCATCTAATAATTATCATCAAATATAGTTTTTCTTTCATGTATAGTATATTATAATTGTGATATTGTAGGAAGGATTGGATTTTCTCAAGTGAATGAACACAAAAATGATATTTCCCTGTACAAGCAAATTTCAAATTTATGTAAATCCTTTCCATGTTTTCATCAAGATAATTATTGTTAGTATTCTCATCAACTGAAGGGAAAAAGCTTTTTATTCCTAATGGATGCTGGTACCATTCTCATAATTCTATTTCAAATAGGCTTGCAAATAGAATCAACCTACCAAAATACAAATTCATAACAAAACCACCTGGATTTTTGTGTCAAGCCAAATTATTTTATAAACTTACCCTTAAATAACATTATTTTTATTTATTTATTATTATCATTTATTATTAATTATTTTATTATTGTTGTTGTTTATTATTATCACCAAATTTTTATTGCTATTTGGGAAATGTGAGAATTTTCTGAAGAAAATCAAAGAATTACTTCCAATTGCAGAGAAGAAATTTTTTTCAAAAATTGAGTGAAATGAAAATAACTTCAGTCTTATGAAAAAGTTTGAAAAAATATTTTCAAAAATGGAGAGAATTGTGAATTTTTAGTTAAACTTTTTAATCTAATTAACAATAAATAAAAAAAAGATTAAAAAAAATAAAAATCAGTATTTAAATGTTATAGAGAGATATTTAAAATTTATCAATAAAGTTCAATTAATTTTACTGATTAAAATTCAAGTTAAAATTAAGTTAAAGATTTGACTTGATAGGAAATAGCAACATTATAACGGCTCAGCCCTAGAATAAAACTGGTGTTTTTGTTTGTTTTGTTTTTTAAATCACTTGTTTTGTACCCACAATTTCTAATTAACTGGTAAAGCATTACAGATTCTGAACATAGGTGAATGTAAGCCAATCAAAGCATCAATTTGCAAAGATTGAGACCAAGAGAAAAAGTGTAGTTTATTTCTAAATATATACAAAATTATATCAACTACAATAAAATCCTCTTTAAACTATTGCATTTTTAATTTATTTATTGCAAATATATTTTATGTTGTTTAAAAGACAAACAATTTTTATCAAGAGGGCATGTTTTGCAGTTTGGCAGCACAGCAGCATTTGCATATGTAAATTTGACAGTATCATATCAACTTCTTCCTATTCTAATCCTCGCAATAGTGTCAAAGAAATATTTTTATAAACAGATAAAAAAATGTTTTTTTCAATACCTTTAAGCATAATTAAAAGAAAATTTCTTCATTTAAAATCTGAAATTTTTTTATTTTGTCAAAGACAGTTGAATGGCAAACACTCAACTTTAATTTCAGTTGTTATTTTAAAGGGAGAGGATAACCACAATTTCTCCAAGAAGAAATTTTACTCAACACCAACTTTCCATTCTTCATTGGCAAATACCATTGCAAAGTAGAATTTTTCTTTTGGTCTGGAATGATTCTGTTCATTTGTAAAATCTTTCATGTATTTTTCTATGAAGGGCAAATTCCAGTCAAAGGTCACTTCTTTCTCTTCAACTTGCACTGTAACTCTGACCTTTCCATTGGGCTGAACTTCTGTATCAAAGGTCACTGATGAACCCTTACCCCAAAAAGGGAGTTTTGTTTTCATTTCCTGTCCATCAACATACACTTTGCCTGAGAAAAGAAAAAAATAATAATATTAAATCAGGAAAATTTTCATATTTACATTATTTACAGACAGACTATTGTCTTCATTTTTGTTGTTATTATCACAACATTTCAGTCATTGTGCCCAGCCTTCTTCAGGTGTTTGTCAATCCAGGTAACCTTCAGTGAATTTTGAACTGAACTCTTTATTTAATCTACAGCGATGGATTTATTTCATTCCTCTGTCCATATTGTCCAGATCCTGAGTGTAGAACTTGGAGCCTTAAACCTAATTTGTCTGCTGCTTGTCAGGCTTCACTGCATTCACTGATGATTCTTTTTTATTACTTTTGCTGTTGAGCTTTGATGTCATTTCTCTTTCTTTTTTTCCCTCCATAAAGGATCAGCCATGCATGATTTCATAGTCTTGCTCCTAATTCCATCTATTCGAGTCAATTAAAATTAATTAGCTCTTGTCAAATGAAATAAAAATATCAAGAGGAAAACACTGGCAAGTCAGACATTTGAAAGAATCACCACATATGCTAGACTATACGGACCACCTGAGCAGACTTAGTATAAAAATAAATGTCCATAAAGAAAGAAAAAGAAATGACAGCAAGACTGCAGCAGCTGTTAGAAAAAAGAAGAGTTTCAATGAATGCAGTCAAGAGTGACAAGTGGTCTCAGCAGCAGGCAGATTAGGTTTAAGGCTCCAAGTTTTACACTCAAGATTATCCCACAGGAAAATAATTTACTGGATTAAAACAATGGTTTTTGAGTTTGATTCCTGTGTGTGGTAGCATGAACAGACTGTGGAAAAAGGGCAAGCAATAACTGAGCAGTTCTAAATAAGAAGAAAACATCCCGGAACAGCAGAATGAGAACAATCTACAAAGATTAAATGAAGGGATCAACAGACACCTGAAAAAGGTTGGTTGATTTTGTTTCGGGACATATCAACTCCTCTATGGGTTATTTAATGCCAAAATTTAAATATTTTGAATACAATTATATGCCTTCAATTATAACAGTTAAAATGTATTGTTAGTCATTCCACTATGAATATGGATTGCTGGTCATTCCACTATGAATATGGATTGCTGGTCATTCCACTATGAATATGGATTGCTGGTCATTCCACTATGAATATGGATTGCTGGTCATTCCACTATGAATATGGATTGCTGGTCATTCCACTATGAATATGGATTGCTGGTCATTCCACTATGAATATGGATTGCTGGTCATTCCACTATGAATATGGATTGCTGGTCATTCCACTATGAATATAGATTGCTGGTCATTCCACTATGAATATAGATTGCTGGTCATTCCACTATGAATATAGATTGCTGGTCATTCCACTATGAATATGGATTGCTGGTCATTCCACTATGAATATAGATTGCTGGTCATTCCACTATGAATATAGATTGCTGGTCATTCCACTATGAATATGGATTGCTGGTCATTCCACTATGAATATAGATTGCTGGTCATTCCACTATGAATATAGATTGCTGGTCATTCCACTATGAATATAGATTGCTGGTCATTCCACTATGAATATAGATTGCTGGTCATTCCACTATGAATATAGATTGCTGGTCATTCCACTATGAATATGGATTGCTGGTCATTCCACTATGAATATAGATTGCTGGTCATTCCACTATGAATATGGATTGCTGGTCATTCCACTATGAATATAGATTGCTGGTCATTCCACTATGAATATAGATTGCTGGTCATTCCACTATGAATATAGATTGCTGGTCATTCCACTATGAATATAGATTGCTGGTCATTCCACTATGAATATGGATTGCTGGTCATTCCACTATGAATATAGATTGCTGGTCATTCCACTATGAATATGGATTGCTGGTCATTTTGCTTTAAAATGTATTGTTGGTAATTTTTTTTATATATAAAAACATATAGCTGATATTTCTACCATAAAAATGTATTCATATGGTTTTGTTTTTGTTTGGGGGTTCACTATTTGCCCACAGCTGGGACCCTAATAGGTGCTATCACCTTGGGAACAACAGCAATTAACATGTAGATCCACACTCCTCAAAAGCCTCAATCTCCCAATCATAGGCCTTGCTGCCAGATGTAATTTATCATCATACCCAAGATTGCCTGAAGAAGGTCTGAGGGTACAAGATCTAAAACATTGTGACAACAATAAACATGAGGATAGAATTCATTAGTCGGAATGGAAACTGAGAATTCCTCATTCCAGAAATTCAGAAAGAAAATAAAAAGGAACAATTTCTGTTCAATACTTTGAGGAGTTGATATTCAATGAACATTCCTATTTTTGATTGTTGCTTTTGAGACAAGTTGCTTTTAATATATAATGAATATTTAAGACATTTTTTAAAAAAAATCAAAAACAATGTTCCATTTTCTGGGCTTCCTTTTCTCCAGTGACAAGATTTCTATTACTGTGCTGTATTGAACACTGTTCCTTTCAATTTCAACTTTGAAGCCTGAATTAATGAAGTCCAATCCCAGGGGTGGGGACATACCCCAAGTAATATATCTCCCACAGGAGAGGGCTAATGTTAATCCCAAATGCCTAAGGTATTTCCAAAAAGGGGAAATGCTAAGACGACTTTTTTTTTTGTACTATTGTTCCCCCGATACATGGCCCCCCCCCAAGAGCCACTCAAGGTAGGAGGTTAAAGAATGAGGTGGTTGTAAGGACATAATGGGAAGAAGCAAGGATATGCAGGGGAGTGATAGGAGAAGCACTCTCTCAGGAGTCTGTTCCTCAAAGTTACAGTTCTAGAGAAGAAGCTGAGTGGATTAACAATGGAATACAAAGAAAATGAGGAGAAGTTGATGCCATATACAAGGTGGTATGGTGGGTTGTAGCTGTGAAAGTCTGAACTGGTGGTGTAATACTGTATCCTCACCCCACTGGACCCACACACTCCACCAGACCAGCCATTGGTCCAGTATTACAGGTTAGACACAAGTTTCCGGTTCCCAATGTCAATTCAAAGCCACCCTCCAGCCATGTTGTGGTTTTTTCATCCTGAGGAGTGGTCATCAGATCGTAGAAATCCAGAAGATCACCGTTTGTCCACCTGCGAGTTCGTCAGGTAAGAATCAGGTTAACAGAAAAATAAATAACCAAGTTGATTCAATTTTGAAAGGACAAAAGTTATATATATATATATATATATATATATATATATATATATATATATATATATATATATATATATATATATATTTATATAAAAAAGCAAACACACAAAAAAAATAAATTCTTGTTGTACAAAGTTGAAGGTGAACAAACAAACAAACAATACTTCAAATAATTTTGGTAAGGAGTGAACTTTGTTTTAACCTTTTTTGGTCTGTTCTTAGTACAACTACTACAACCATCGATGTACCTGTACTCAGTAGATATAATAGTAGTGGTAGTATTCGTAGTAGCAGGAGTAGTGGTACCTAAATGTTAGCGGCGGTAATTCACTCTTCACTTCCCACTCAGAAGCCCCCAGCGGTCACATTCTTTACAATTTCTGATGTCATTCCACCCAGTTTGACTGCATTTGAAGACAGACAAACCCAAAACTCAATCAATCTCCAACATCTACCCACCTAATTCAACTGTACTTGAAGACAGACGAGCCAAAACTCTTTCTGGTTGGATCGCCTCTTTATATAGAGAACTGGTGATGTATCTGTTTTTCTAGTGCGAGCGTACTGATATACTTCCAAAGTATAATTTCACTCCTCTGAGTAAACAGTTTACTTTTTCACCGATTGGCTTCCAAGGTCTACAACAAGACTATTGTTATCACCTCACTAGCAATCACTCTGCTGCTCTTTGTAAACTACAGAGAGTCCATTTTCAAAAATAAATTCTAAATCAAAACATCCTTTAACTTTGATTCTTAAAGTGTCAAAATCCATTTCTTTTTCTAAAAGTTCCAATTATCATTGCCCCAGTAATTTTCCATTAGTAATCTGATATTCTTTGTACACTTACAAAAAGATTGTATTTTGTGTTCTAAATTAACTTTCTGTAACATTTATATTTCAAAGTCTTTACAGCATTTTTAACATCTTGGTTCTTTTGAAAACGCCTTTTTTTCTGTTTTACAACAAATTTTCTTTTATCATCATTATTATTATTTCGGGGGTGATATCGCCCCCCCTGCCACAATGGTACTAAGGAGTGTAGCTCATTTGAACATTTGCCATGGAAATAGTAATGGAGTAATGACAAGCTAGAAATGTTTCATTTCTGAGGAAGAGGTTGTAGGATGGAAAATAATTCATCACCCACAAGGATGCATAATCACTTTTGAACTCTTTCAACAGTGGAGAGTGAGGACTGGGCAGCAGTGGCCGAGTTATAGCAGCAATACTCCATTTTTGGCCCTCTTATAAAGATCAAGTCAGGTACTTTCTGGTGTGGTACAAGGAACCAACCATTTTTTTCAGTATCTTTAGCAATGGCTCAGATATACAACTTTAAGCTTTAGTCCCACAAGGCATTCAAGGCAAAAGAAGAGCATCATTGACAGTACAACTGTTCATCAGGACTGGAATAAATGTCAGGATTACTCAGTGGTGATGAAATGTTACTAGTTTTGTTTTTGGAGTTACTGAATGACACAAGCCAGTCTTTCCACCATTGTGATAAGACTATTTTGGGCATCTAGTCTTACGTACACATGGGACTCCCACTTTAAACTTGCAACTGTGTCACATTCTATACAATTGGACATGCAAATAAATATTATAACAGAGTTCATCTATATACATCCCACAATGCAATGCAGTGAACAGACCAACAATGGGCTCTACTGAAAGAATTGTACTTGAAAAAAACTGAAAAATGTTATAGGTCAATATGTCAGTGATTATTAATGAATAAATGTGATGAATGTTCAATTAGAAAGTATTGCAAAGTAAAGAAACTGCTTGGGACAAGACTTGAACTAAAGTCACAAAAAAAAAAAAAAAAACTGTTATTGCAGTGCAAAAAAGGCAATTTAATTACTGCAACATTAACTTTTATTATTGAGAAAAAATATCCATGACATTGTTTCTGCCAAAATAATGGAAAAGAAACTGCCTTGAGCCTTACTAAGATAAGCTTAGCAAAAGTTTTTGCAAGTGTCTATGAGATTCTATCTTCATGGCATGGTATAGAAAAATTGCAATATAGACTTTTATACAGACCGTCTGAAGTTATTATGCAAATCACATAAACCTCAACTTGAATTTGCTTTGAACAATTTTTGTCAAATTTTAAACAATTAATTTAGACGTCAAAACAAAACTGGAGTTAATTTCTAACATGATGGTTTTATTTGCTTCCCATAGGTTTGCTTTGCAATCATATTCCTGAGCCGACCAAGCATACAAATGAATACGATATGGGCGTGCCAGAGAAAAGCGATAATAACAGCAAAAATTGCAATATGAGCACTGGTAAAAAATGATTGCTGATGACATTGAATTTCTTGATATTATAAACCTATACACAGATATCCTCAAGAACACATGGCACAGTGGATAAAGGCATTAGTTAGATCCAAAGAGTTTGAGTTCAATACCTGGTTACGGTGGTGAAGAACTTGGAGATGGGAATTAACAGGAGATAACTAACATCCATTAGACATGGCATGTGGAACTAGAACAGTCTATTCCAACAAGTGAAATAAAGGGTTCAGTTCGACATTCCAACCACCTGAAGAAGACTGGAGTGTACAACGGCCAAAAACACTGTGATAAATATGACAACAAAGATGAGGACAATAGTCCAAATAATGTAAATAGTGTACAAAATACCTCATCTCAGAAATATAAATCAAGATTTATCTCCCTTGAAAGCCACAATGCATTTAATATCATTAATAATTGCTGAACATATTTTACGAAACAATCTTTTCACTAATTCCACTTTAAATAATCAATTTATTTTCATAATAAAGAACTTTTAATAAACTTGAAAAGTTGATGCCTGATATTAGAAAACTAGTCAAGCCAGCTATTGCTTATTAGTTTGTTCCTCTCTAGGTATCTCACTGTTTTAGCCTTGTGCCAGACTAAACAGTAAATATTTTCTATGATGAAAGTCAAAATGGTTTGACCAAACAGTAAAAACTTTGAGATTTTTTTTTTTGTTTTTAATATGATCTAATTTTGTTGATAATTTTGTTTGTAGAAAAAGGCACTCTAAATAAATAAATAAATATGCCTTCATTGTACACAGAGTGGAGTGAAGTAGAGTGTGGATAATAAAGAAACAAACCAATAAGAGGAGAGGCTGTCCTATGCCTGACAACATAAGACAGAATTTTTAACTTATTGAATTTGGGCTTCTTTGAAAAAATTGAAGAATTATATTAAGTGCATGAAATTTTATTACAAGTACAAAAAATCTATATAACTATGTATTTTAATGTTCAATGAACACCAATAAACATGCCTCTTTAAAAGTTTAAAACTATTTTTTCTAACTAGTAGCTTTATATTGGAGTAATAATTACACCAGGTAGCTTTCTCCCACATACATGTGTGCACTTCAACATGATGTAATGGTTAGCAAGCTAGATCAATTATGACTAAGTTGTGAGATTGCTCAGTATTTTCGACCAGGTGCCACATCTAAGCTATGCTTAGTAAGTCACTATATGTATGTGGTTAGTCTGATGATCACTTAAGGTACCCCCCTCCCAAAGTACTAGGGATAAAAGAGAACTAGATCCAGATCCAGGTCCTTCTCACTCCTTGAAGGAACTGCTCCCTGATTGAATGAGTCTTCAGGAATGTAGCTGTGCACGCCACGCTTGCAGGTTGGTGACACTATTTAAACCCATAGTTGGAGGTTTTGAATTCAGAGTTGTTCTTCTCCTAGACTAGTTGCCACCCAAGGCTATAGGACTTCATCTACTCTGCTATTTACCCAGGGGGAAATGAAATAGATTCATACCTTTCCAAGGGTATTTGCACATAAACGAACATAAAAAGGAGCACAACTGGAATTTGAACTTGGCTCTCTTGACTCCTCAACCAGGTCTGCTATCCCTGACTCCACTGTGACTCAAGATGTGAAGTTAATTTCTCTGCCTACACTTTCTATATATATCCAACAGGACCATGAACAAAATTGGGAAAAGATGAAGATCTAAAATGGTTCCAATAGTGTAAGACACACTTTGCATTAAATGTAGCTGTTATCAACTTTGAAATATTCAAAATTCCTTGAAATTAATAACATTGATAACAAATCCTAGAACATGGGAGAAACTGCACCCAGCCAAGTAATGGCATTGCATATATTAAGCATTCTGATTGTGGATATTTCCAGATTAAAATTCTGTTCTCATCATATTTCTGCTTAGAAGTATGCTTTTTGACTCTAGTGTCATCAGCTGTGTTATGGTTTCTTAGCCATATTTGAACAAAATTGCCGCATTCCCAAAGAACCCTCTTTCACCTATTTTTTTTTCTACACACTTAATTGTAGATATCTATATCTTTCTTTTATATTTTTTTTCTTCCTTGCTGACTATTGTTTTTGTTGTAGTAGAGGTTGTGTGTCTATTAGAGTTTCGGTAAGCATGAAACTAATCAAAATAACAGAAAAGTTTATAATTTTAAGAATCAGTTTGCACAAACTGGTAGGATACCAGTATGGGGTAGGGGTTATAATATTCCAGTCCTTAAATCCTGTCTGACCCCAGAGCCATCATCTGATGAAATCTCTGCTGCTAATGCAATGCAATAAATGTATTTCTGCAATGTACATACAAATAGAAACAAAGATTATAAAAAAAGAAAGTAAAACAAAACAAAATGGAGGTAAAAATGATGAAAATTACCATCTACTGTGACATAAGCAGCACCTGGTCTCCTCAGAGTATGTGAATCTGAATTCATAAGCGAGAGGCCAACACCATCTCCAGGACATGTGCTACCTGCATCCAGTACTCGAAATGTTATTGACTGGCCAGCTGTATACAGATAGGATTTTGAATATAGGACAACTGCTTCACCCCCACAACATTTTGTCGCCGTTTGGTTCTCATTACTTGTTGAGTAGGCACTGTTTTCAGCACTCCATTCTGAAACAACAACAATAATGGGAATCATAAAAAAAAGTACAAAGAAAAGAAACCTTAATAGAAATTGTTAGGTGTGTGTGTGTTTAAACAGCAATCCCATTTTTATACAAGTTTGAAGACAACTGACAAGGCACTGGGATCATGCTTTTTATTAAATTTTCCTTGCATTTTTACAAATATTTTCTTTTCTGGACATAAAGTGTGTAAAAATTGCTTAAATATGCTATAGGTTCAAGCACTTTCAGCTAATCTGTTAGCCATTATCAAGGATGCTTTTTTAACTAAATATATAGGTTATATATCTATCTATAGGGACGGGAAAGTTTTTTTTTTTTATTAATTAATTTCTGAACACAGCATATTGTGGACTTGTTCATGGTTAATATTGCCGAGAGTTGCTTTCTTCTCTTTATTATTAATGCCTCCATTATTCTAACTTTTTTTCTTGCATGTGTGGCCAGGGCTGTATTTTCAACAAGTATATTGCGGATAGAGGTTGGTAGGTCTGTGCGTGAATTTAAATGGGTCCTAATAAAGCTATGATTCAAGTGTTGTAAAGTGAATCTTCTTGATAAGCATTTGGTGGTATATCCAATTCTTACTCATGAATATATATATATATATATATATATATATATATATATAGTCAAACCTAATGAGCCAGACACACCTACCCTGACGATCTGCCTAAGTGAAACCTTGGTAGGTGTCTGGCTCATTAGGTTTGTCTAGGTTTGCTCTACGCTTGTATTGAGCTCTTTAGTTAGTTGTTTACTCGTATCGGGGTTTTTTCTTTGGGCCTTGAACCTGTATCTGTGCGATTATTTTCGACAGACTTTCATGTTCCTGGCTCTTTCTTTTTTTAAAACCTTTTTTTCCTTCGTGATTGATTTGGCTGTTGTTAAATCAAGAGTTCGAAGGTTTTTCGACACGAGTATAGTTACCTATATTTATATATATATATATATATATATATATATACACACACACACTTCTTGGGCATGTATGATAATTGAGTGATTTACTGAAGTGCCCACTCACTTTTTTCTTTATCAAACATTGTATGTCAAAAAAACATTTCTGATAAAATATCTAGTGATGAGAGAGAGAGCAAAAGGGAGAAATAGATTCACGCATTTAGGGAAAGGCATTAGTGTAAAAATGAACATAAGTAGCTTCAACTGACATTGAAGCTTAAGTTCCCAATTTCCAATTTACCATATTTTCCAGTTTACAAGACACACTTTTCAATACCCTGAAAAATACATGTGCATCTTCCAAGATGAATGTAAGGCAATGCCCAGGCCCAGGTAACTTTGGACAGTCACGTAATTGGCTTGACTGATAGGGACATGGATTTGTATGTTGAATCATTGCACTATAATGTTATCCATCTAATGCAGCCTTTTATATGATGTAACCTCAGTACTCAGCTGCTACAAATATTTCCAAGATTATAAACCTCCCTGGAGCCAAGCCACAATCAAACATGCTCTGTTTACTAGCAGCAGGAGCGTTTCTGCTCTTGACTAGTATGTCCTTGCCATACAAACAAAATCAGACAAGTGATTAATGTAAACAATGCATGGCGCCAGTATATTCTTTCCAATATTAGGGTGCATCTTCCAAGCTGCAGCATCTTATAAGCTGGAAAATACAATATTATCTTTTTTTTTTTATATTATTACAGATTGTAGCTGAAATCTCATGACAAAATGGCATCAGACATGAGAGTGTATATGAAGCAGAGTTATGTCGTTGAATTTCTGCACAGGAAGAAAATGACACTCATTAACAGTCATCAAATTTTGGTGAACCCTTACAGTAAAGAAATAATAGATGTGAGTACAGCTGCATTTGGGACCAATCTACACAACTGTAAACCCATGAAACATTAACAGCTGGCAAAAAAATGCACAACTAATAGTTGTCTTGTGGAAAAATAGTATTTTGTAGTTAAAAACTTGCTCAAACCAATATTATTCTGCTTTCTGTATCTGCTATAGTTGTTGTGGAAATAAATAAAAATGTGTTACTTTTGAAACATCCCTTGTGTGTTTGTGTGTGTTCTAAGACATCAGTGAGAAACTAAGGGTTTTTATTCTAAGCCAACCTATAGGCAAACAAATAAATACTTACTGGCAACAACTTATCCAATCTACAAAAAGGATCATTTAGTTTAAAATATTTGAATGCCACCCACTATAAAATGGGAAATTTTATTCAGCAGGAATGCAATAAACAACCTTCAATCAATTGCATGACAGTTTTTTGCTATAACATTAACTTTTATTCCTACTTTATAAGGAAAACATTTGAAGATAAACTGTATTTATTCCACATACAAGACAAGAAATGTGTTAATCTCAATTGAAAAGGAAGTAGTCATATTCTATACAAGTAATATTTTTATAATTTTGTTTATTTGCATCAATAAAGTAACAGATTCATGTAGTGGTCCCCATTCTAAAATGGTTCCTTTCTCAACCTTTAGCACTCTACATTATTCATGTATATTACTTTTTCCATTAATCCAATTACCTATTTCAGGTAAGGTCATTGTCACTCTTGCCATAGAGGAGCATGACAGCACAACTACTAAATTCAGATACATTGTTCAGTATTTAAAAGTTACCAGCAGTGGCTCGACAAATCTTTTGTTTGGTGAACAAAGTGTTAAATTTTAAATGGCTAACCTTCACATATAACTGCTTTTGCTTGGTTAAAACTGACAATATTAATTTACTTATGGACACCTTATGTATATTGTTGGTGGATACATTTTGTACACTAGAACCAGCCACATCATCTCCCTCACCCAGTGCCAGATTTACCATTGTGCTTAGGCGTGCTTAAGCACTGGGCCCCCATTTCAAATATTAAAAATATATCTCCATCAATTCAGCATAAGCTTTTGCACATATTAATAACCTAAAATCAAGTTGATCTACTTAAACTTTTCAGATATAACAAATTTAAATGGTGAAAACAATTGCAGTTTTTAGCAAGAAAAGCTTGTCATTCAATATCAGAAAAGACATTGAACAGTTCAGCATAAAATTTTACACAATATAACATTAAAATATTGTTGTATTGGTGAAAATCTCAAGTTTAGTGGCTAGGAGAATTCAATAATAAATGCAGTCCACCTCCTGTGGTGTTTTCCTGTTGCCTAACATAAAAAGCCAATCACATCATTTGGCTTTGCCTATTTGAAACAAACAAGTTCAACAGCAGATGAAGAAGATTCAGATACATTACTAGGGATGCAAGAACATTTGTCAGAAACACTTAGTACCTGCCAGTGGCACCCCAGAACATTTGTCAGTAACTCCAAGTACCAGTAGATCACAAACACAGAAGCTTTAGTTTCCGCCCACCAAATGTTCAGAAGCAAGTGTTTGCTCTTCTACTGATTTCATTGTCAAGAATGATGTAGGTTTATGGACCACATTGAGTGATGAAAAAATTTCATACTGGACAGAAAAAGGCCCTTTGGAATGTCAACACCGAGATGGACCTTTCACAACTTCAAAGATAATCTACAAAAACCAAACTCATTCTTGCTCAAGAAGTTTATTCTTCTCCACTAAAATAAATAGTGAAACCTACCCTTGGGAATAGCTAGTATATTCCTAACAAAAGGAAAAGTCAGTTTTTTGTTTAAGACTTTTCCCAAAATTCTCTAAGAATGTTTCTTCAACTACAGCTCTAGCATCTTCAGGACATGATAACTGGTATCATTCACGACCCATAAAAATTCAACTAGTCATATGAACTCAATGTTGACCTACTTAACAAGAAAACAAAGCAGAATAGGAATACTGGAGCCATGTACTTCAATGAGTGATGGCAGTGATTTGTTTGTTGGCAGAACGTGGATTGTCTTTTAGAAGAGATGATGAAACCATCGGCTCTCCAAAGAAAGGAAACTTTCTTGGTTTGCTGGAACTGATTGCCAAGTTTGATCCCTTATGTATCTGCATACACCAGTATGGAAATAAGGATCTGACCATCCATCATATCCAACACCATATGTGAAGACGTTACCGAACTAATGGCTAAAAAAGTTCTTGAAGAAATAGTGAAAAACATCAAAGAAGCAGGGTATTTTAATGCATCTGTCAATTCAACACCTGATGTTTCCAATGTTGATCAACTCACTGCAATTGTTATGGAGATATGTTTCTCTCCTGATGGAATACCAGATGAACAATTTTTGGCATTTCACTGAAGAATCACATGGCTAAACTGATACTGGACTTCTTTGAAGAAATTGATTTTAGTAAATAGAGAATGATAAAATGCGACATTGATTTTGATGAAATTATTAATGAGTTTGCAGTCAGGAAAGCTCAAAAGGAAGATGTTTTGAGATTAAATTACCTGCCATAAATATGTAGATAGCCTTATCAGGGTAATAGGAAAACATGGCAATTTTATTATCTGTTTTGTGTAAACAATAAACTTCATCAATCATCACTGTATGATTTAAGATTGTTATCTTCAATAAAGTTTAAGATTTTAAGTTTTGTCAATCTTCAAAGGTTAAAATGTTACATAATGTTTGGATTTAATTACATGATGTTGACTATAATGCCAGTCATGTTTGTTTTCTTTTAATAAAATTTGACTATTTCATCATGTGACCTGTGTAAGACAGTGTTGGGTCAGTTGGGGTTTTTGTTAATATATAATAGGTTTCAAGTTTGTTGTAATGTACATATCTGACCTATAACCCATACAATCTAGACCTGAATTTAGCCATAAAACTCCCCCCAAAAAAAACATTCCATGAAACTTGTTAAAACTAATGATTGATCAGGTAACATGTAATATTTTAATTACTCCTAAATTTCTGAGCATGTCTGCTGGACTGCCTGTGTAGGCATGCCAGGCCTATCTCGTTCAAGGCCCAAGTAAGGGACCTTGTAACTTAACTAGAACAGGGCCTCATTTGTCCTAAATCCAGCATTGCCCTCACCCTACCCAATTCTCTTAAGATATTTGAATCCAGGGTTTACAGTATCTTCTAAAAACCTGGAAGGTGCTGTATTGCATGAACTGAAAATAACCAATCAAACACAACTAAGTAGAACTTACATAGGACATAAATTTTTTTTTTTTAAACACATTACACACGATTATATGTATGTATATATTATTTACGCTATTTATATTCGGACTATTGTCTTCATCCTTGTTGTTTTTATCATGTTTCAGCTGTTGTGTCCTCCAGCCTTACTTAGGTATATATCAATCTGAGTAACCTACGATTCTGAACTGAACCCTTTATTTAATCTACAGAGGTAGACTGTTCTTGTTCTACTTTTCATGTCTAGGGATGTCATCTAGTTCTTATTTTATTTAGTACCCTTCAGTTTCCACTGAGTGCAAGTACACACTGACCGAGCCAGGAATTGAACTCATAACCACAATATCACCAAATTCACAAACCAACACTTTTACCCACTAGGCCATTGTTCCATATATTTTTATATACAAGAAGGCAATGAGCACAAATACATTTTTAATTTTATTTTCCAAATGATGTCTTTATAAATGTAATAACCAACATTATCTCCAAGACAGGTCATTTAACAAATAGAAATGTTTTCTATAAACTAACCATTAACTCTTTAAGGCTGGAAACGCACAAATGTGCCATTAAGTTTCAAATGCTTAGAATCCATGAGCTCCCAAATGCACCAACAATTAAGTAGGCCAATATTTTAACATCCATCACAATTAACTAGAGGTAATGGAAATCTAAAAAGTTAATTTCCATAATCTCTTAACCAATAATAGTAAAAGGGGGTTAAATGAAAAAGGTTTGTTTATCATAGAAAAGAGGAGAATTGGATTCACAGTACAAGATGAAATCCATACACTCAAATCATTAAAAGTTTTACTCACCATAGTGTGGCAATGTTGTGCAAGCAATGGTTGGTACACTCCAAATACTCCAAGCAGAATCAGGATCAGATCGACAACTGGCACGGAACGAATAAGGATGATTGGTCTGTAAATGCTTTACGAGACAAATAGAATTGCTGCCAATATAAACATTGTGAAATGGTGCATGTTTGTCTTCATTTGATTTGATTGTTCCAGATGCATACTGAAGACAGAATTCACTTGCATCCACATCATCTTCCGACTTGAAAAAAAAAAAAAACAACAGAAAAAATAAAAATGAAAAACAGTTGAGCTTTTTTGCTTTCTTTTCATTTTTTAAATTGTGCTATGTTAATGTCAGTAAAAAAAAAGTTTGTATTTAAACAACGATGCATGCTGGGATTTCTTCTTAGACAATAAAAATGAACAATTCTTGGTCTTAACTGCATATTTTTTCCTCTCATACCTTGAAATCAGAAACCTATAATGACTTAACTGTATCCCTTTTGCAAATGAACATCATTTCTTTTTTACTGTCTATAATTGCTTTACTTGTACTTCCTTTGCCTTGGATTGCATTGTTCATTTTTTGTGTTGTTTTGCAGTTTTATTTTTTTTTTTTATTATTGTTGTTATTATTGGGACACTTCCACTTAAAAATGTCTGCTTATTCATCACAAGTTTCTATTGAAATTGGTGAATTGAAAATGCTTATCTGCCCACCTATAAATACCTGAACTGAAAAGACGGTGATTGCATGACAGGTGAAGGAAACTCGTTATAGAAACCTGTAATTAGTCTTACCTCACTCCACTTGACAAGTAATGCACCTGGTCGTTCAATGACGTCAGCAATATAAACAGGAGCTTTACCAACCACTCGACATTCCTTGGAAATGTAATCAAGTAGTTTCTCTTTACACGATCCAGTTCTGTCGACAGAGATGCAAGCAACTTCAGAAAGGCTCGGAATTGCAGGGACACTGGTGGGGAGGAAAAAAAAAGAAATGTATAATGAAACCAAAACAAATCATAAAGAAATTAAAATATTCAGGTCATTTCACTTGTATAGTCTTGAAAATATGACATGAATTCTACATTATATTGTTTTTATTATAACATTTCTGGTATCAGCTGCAAGGTGATGGTTAACAAGCTAATTTGGCACATCATTTGTTACGACATTGAGTTCAATCCTCACTGTGGGACTTTACCCTAACCATGAACCACATTAGCTTACATTAATTATCTCATTGTAGTAATAAAATAAACTCTGTGCATGCATACACTGATTTTTAATAATAATAATAAAAAAAGGAGATTTTAATATATATAAAAAGGTGAAAAAAGGGATATTTGACATTTTTTGGTAAAGAAGGTAGATTCAGGTATATTTATATTTAAAGGGAGATTAAAAAAATGAATTCTACTGAATGATCAAAATTCAACACCTTAATCAAATTCGATTAATGTCAGGTAACATTAAGAATGTTTAATCATTAGATATTATTTGCAAGAAGCAGATAATGATTTTGACTTCTATGAATTGAATGGTTATTTATGGTTTGTTGCTAAAATTATAAATTTATGTCATCTTAATGGTAATAAATAATAGATAGGGAACATCACTAGAAAATACGAAAACATTAGGAATCAGTTCACATGCAAGGCCACAAAAATTTAAGACGGCCAAGCATAGAAATGAATACAATTTGGGAACCAAAAACATGAAGTGCTAGAGAAAAACAATATTGTAATATGAGATCTGGTAAAAAAAATATTTACAGAGACATTAACTTTATAAGTCTCCAAAATTCATACATCGATGCCCTCAAGGACACATGTCCCAGTGGATAAAAGTATTGGTTGTGACTTGATCTAAATGCAAGTTCAATGCCTGGCTACAGCAGAGGTGAACAATAACTTGGAGAGTTGAGTTAAAGGGAGATAATTGACATCTGGAAGAGCAACAATCTACCCTGGTGAATGAAATAAAGCGTTCAGTTTGAAATTCCAATCACCTGAAGAAACGTCGTGAATAAGGCAACGAAGATGAGGACAACAGTCCAAACAATGTAAATAGTGTAAATAATTACAATACCTCATGTCAGAAATATAGACAGATAATAAAAAACGATTTAACATTATGATGGGTGATGAAAAGTTCTGATTAAATTTTGGAAATGCTGAAAGGTTTTCAAGCACCTCTTTGTGTATACACATACTTACATATAGGTTTCAAGCACCTCTTTGTGTATACACATACTTACGTATAGGCTTCAGCAAAGTTCAGAAACCACACATAAAATGCTGAACTGACCATTTAACTTTTGATGACAGAAACAATGCCCAGATTGCTATCAAATTTTCTGTTTCCAAAATTGCTTTTAAAAGAAACCTAATTCATGTATATCCAGTGGTTATATATATATATATATATATATATATATATATATATATATATATATATATACATACATACATATATACATACACACACACACACACACACACACACACACACACACACACAAGAATAAATCCTAAGGAGCCAGGCAAACTTACCTGGCTCCTTAAGATTTATTCTAGTTTATCACTCTACTTAGCATATTGAGCACTCTTCATTTTAGTCTTTCTGTTCGTTTGTTTTTTTTCTTCTTTGGACTAAGGACTTTAAGCACTTGGCGATTTGTTTCATCTTGTTCTGATGTTTTTAGTTGTTTCTTTTTTTTTATTTCCCATTTTTTCCTCGGGTACCGATTTGTCCTGACATATCTGCAAGTTGAGCTATCTGAGGTTTTCCAAACAAGTACTACTATTAACACACACACACACACATATATATAAAATAGAGTAGATAAGTTCGTCAATAAAACAAAGTCCAACAAAATTTTATTGACCAACTTATCTACTCTATTTTATAAACCATATGAAGCACACATGGACTCTAATTTTTCTAATTTTATATATATATATATATATATATATATATATATATATATTTATATATTTATTTATTAGAAGGCATGGTGGAGTAATGGATTGCGGCTCAGATTGAGGAATCAGAGTTCCAGTCGAACCCATAATATTCACTTATCTGCTAATACCCTTGGGAAAGGGTATGCATCCTCTTCTCCCGACCCCCAGCTATGGGTAAATATCAGGACTGACTGGGTTCTATAGCATTGAATGGCAAATGGTCTAGGAGGACAACTCTGAATTCAAAACCTACATAGAGACATTTGGGGACCTTGTCCCACAGTGTGTATCAGGCCTCTGTTTTCTCCCCTTCAAAAAATGTGGTTGGTTCTGCACAAAACCTTCACCACTATAATCAGATTATATGTGTAGGCTGTCTGGCTGTCGGTTCCTAGGAACTGAGTTACCTGACCCTCATACATCCTAAAAGAGTCCCCAGTAGGCGCAGGTCAATAGCCCGCATTGATCAAAAACAGGAGAGTCCACGATATTCATGTATATCCAGTGGCCATATATATATATATATATATATATATATTTTTAATACCTAAAAGAAAAAACTAAAGACATCACTGTTGGTTGAAAATAATCAATCTGTACTGCAATGCCTACCTAGTCAAAAGAAAAAACACCGACCAAGTACCCTGAAGATCCATTTGGTCAAACCTTGGTAGGTAGGTTATTTAAAATTATTCCTATCTCTCTCTTCCCTCCCAAATTTTGACCGTGTCCGTCATACTCCTCCTCCCCCTCTCTGTATATCACATTACATCAACTTAAAACTACCCATCAAGAGTGAGTAAAAAGTATATGTAAATTTAAAACACCATTTTTTTTTCACCCTTGGAAGTGTAGTCTGATGAACCAGGTAAAAATCAATTACCTGAGGAAATAAATTATACCAATGGACCCTTAAGATTGTTTTCTATTTAAATTAATAATTGCTCTGATTTGACATTGAGCTCCTCGTTGGGATACAGATTATCAAACTTTTCATTACTTATATATATATATATATATATATATATATATATATATATATATAAATAAATAAACTTACCATCTTGGTAGAAACCATGGTTGCAGAAAGGTCATTGTTTCAGATATTTCACATCTTAACTTGCACTAAGTTTTTGCTTTATGAAAATTGTATTGAGCACTCTTAATTTAGCCAGTATTTTTTTTTTTTTTTGCAAATATCACTTTTTGCCAAGGATTGAATTTTTTATATATATATATATCATAAAGAGACAATTTATACAAAGAATTAATTAGCAATGTTAATGTAATTAATGGCAAAATTACTTTGCTAACAAGACTTAATGAGACATTAACTTATTATCAATTCCTTGAATAATAAGATCCTCATATTTGAGTTGTTGTCAGATGGAAGACACATGCCATGTACTTTTGACAATTTCAAATTGTCATCTTCAGGGCACAATTTTCCCATACATAGGTAAACACCAAGACAAAATATGTGTAGACTGAAAGATGTTTCTTTAAATTATGCTATTTATTGACAGTTAAATATGTTTTGGAGCGTGCAATGCCACAACACTAGACTTTTTGTTCAAATCAATAAAGTGAGAATTTTGAAAATTGATAAATCCACAAAATTTTTGTGTTATATGGATTTGTTTAACATTGCTAATTAATTCTTTGTATAAATTGTTTTTTTATGATATAAAATATAAGCTGCACTCTCTAATCTATTTATGAAATCAGACCCACAGAATCTTAAATTCTGTGGAAAAATATTTTACTCTACTAATTGGATTATACTTAAGTCCATGTCACTTTAACAGATAAATACAGATAACAAGAAAATTTTGTTAATTTATCACTTTTCAAAATTCAATATATAATAAAATATAAGCTGCACTCTCTAATATACACACACACACACACACAAATGTAATGAGAACGAAAATAATAGAAATTCTAACGTTCACAGCATTAATTCAAAAGAGGGCTCAATACCAAGAGTAGAGCAATAATTATTTATTATACAAATTTTATATGCAGACAAAAACAATTACTCATTACAAAGATGCATCTTGTTTCGATGCATTATGTGCATCTTGACTGGTTAGAACCAAAAATGGTTCTCACCATTGAAACAAGAATTCATCTTTGTAGTGATTAATTGTTTTTGTCTGCATATAAAATTCTATAATAAAAAAAATAAATATATATATATATATATATATATATATATATATATATATATAAATAAACGAGTGTGTACAAAGACAGGAGTATGTTTCCCAAGAACATGCCAATGTGAAGAGGGCAGATTTACAAGCACTACTGTTTCTATATACAAGTTTCCTATAAAAAAAAAAAAAAAAACAGCATTTAAAATCAGCTTTTATTAAAAAGAACTTAAAATAGAACCTCAGATTACTTGAACTTCAGTTCAATACTCTACTACATTATCTTCATTGGTTAAAAAACAAACATAAGTGGATTTTAGCCAATACAAGAAGATGCTAATAATATAGCATGCAGAGTGCAGAGTCCTGACCGCTACTCCTGTTTAAAGGACCGGGGAGGTATGTGAATTGGATGATAGGTGAACTTCTTAAACAAATATTCCTCTTTATTCAAACTTCAAAAATTTTACCATCAACACAGAAAAAACTTCATGAATAAATGAAGATGAGATAAGGAAAATGAATAAAACAAACAATAATTACCTGTTCAGATTCCAAGAATCTGAACTTTCTTTGAAGTTGGTTACTTTCTCGACATCTGCAGAGTTGTTTTCCAGGATTAAACTGCCTAAAAAGAAAAGAAAAAAAAGAAGGCCAACATTTTAATAAATTTAGGAAGAAAAAAAAAAACTGTGTAAAAATCCTCTCATCATCTTAGCCACCCCAATTAACAACTTTCCAAGTTTTCTCTTCCTTTTATATATATTAAATTATTTAGTTCGGATGCATTGATGAGCCTAGCCTACTGGTGATGGAATTATTTTCTATTTTTCTTCATATGAGCCTCTTCCCAGAGTCTCTTGTATTTTGTCTCACAGTCTGGAGTTTTGTATTCCTTTTTCGATGCCTGACCATGAAAAAATCTTTTCAGAGTTTGAGGTTTTATTTGCACAGGTTTACAGACTTGTACCTTAATAGTTATACTAATTCTTTTGCTGGGTCTTCTGTTTCTTTATCTGAGTCCAAATGGGGAGAACAGCATTGCCAGGTAATTAAAAGTTTTAAAAATAACTGTAACTTGGTTATTACTAGACCGGACAAAGGTGCTGGAGTTGTTTTACTGGACTATTTGGATGATGTCTTAAAGATGAGTGTCATTCTTGATGACACATCAAAATTCTTGAAATTAGGTCCAGTGGAGACCTATGATTGTACTGCTTCAATTGAAGCTAAGTTTCAAAGACAATTGTTGAAGTGGGTCAAAAGGGGATTACTCTCTTCTGAAATTTCTGAATTGATTAAACCTACTGGGTCTATTTATCCTCGTCTTTATGGGCTACCTAAAATCCATAAGGATGAGATCCCATTAAGACCCATCTTGTCTATGATTGGGTTCTCCCAGCATAAAGTTACTAGCTGGATCTATTCAGTACTACAACCAGACTTGTCACACTTTAGTACCTTTTGTATTAAGGATTCCTTCTCCTTTGTGGAAACTATACGTAGTTCCTCTTCCAATGGTGGGTTCATGTGTTCTTTTGATATATGCTCCTTGTTTACTTGTGTCCCCTTATTTGAGACAATTGAGGTTTGTTGTAATATGTTATCGTAACTCTTTGTCTCCTCTGGATTTTCCTGAGAGTGTGTTTGTTGATCTCATGAAGTTCACCACCTCGTCTGTTGAATTTAGTTTTGATAATATTTATCGGCAGATTGATGGTGTAGCGATGTGTTCTCCTTTGAGTCCTGCTCTAGCTAATATTTTTGTCGGCTTTCACAAGGCATCTTTATTTTCTCATATTGATCATCTTCTTATCTATTAACATTATGTGGATGATACTTTTTGCCTCTTTAATAATGAGGCTGAAACCGATTTATTTCTCGGCTTATTAAACTCTGTTCACCCCTCGCATCAAGTTTACCGTGGAAAAGGAGTAATTGTTGTCTTTCCTTTTTGGATGTTCTTGCCCATAGGACTTCTGAAGTTTCTGACTTCTGTTTTTAGGAAAGCTACTTTTTCAGCACTCTATACACATTGGGACTCTTTGTCCCCAAAACATAAGATTAATCTAATTAAGACCCTTACTCATACGGCTCTTATGATCTGTTCCAAAGGTTTTCTTTGTGGGGAGATTGATTTTATTAAGATGACACTTTCCAAAAATGAATATCCTTTAGATGTTTTGAATGTTGTTATTCTTGATGACATTAATGATTTTTATAAGAATAAGCTGCATCTAGTTAAAAAATGTCTTGTTTATTTGCATCTTCCCTTTATTGGTTCAGCGGGTGAGTCTTTGGCTAGGCGAATTTCATTTGCAATCAGCAGTTGTTATTTTTCTGCTAATGTTCGAGTAATATTTGTTATTCAACCTATTCTTTCTTCCATTCATAACTATGTCCCCCCCTGTGACACTATGAGTCGGATATATGCGCACGTGTGTGTGTGTGTGCGCCCGCACATCTGTGTGTGTGTATATATACACCCCCACATCTGTGTGTGCGCGCGCGTGCACACATATGTGCGAGAAGATTAGTTAGATTTGACCTGGGCATCAAACTTCAAGACCAAATGATTAGATTAGGAATCTAGATAAAAACATATGGCGAAAAGGGTAGATAAGTGTTAAGTACTTGTCAAAATACTAAGATAGGAAAAAGACCGGCTCTGGTCAAAACTTAAAAGGGTTTGAATTTAATGTCCCTGAATCGGAGTCAGCTAGGCTAAGAAATAGTTTTATGTCCACTTTCTTCAAAGAGAGAAATGGTCATGAAAAAGTTATGGGTTTATTCGTGGGTGTCCCTTGTCCGGAAATGATGAAAGAGGATTCTCCATATATACGGCAGCGCTTTGGGCCACGGGTAGTTAGACTTAGGTTCGAGGAGGGTTGATTTAGGCCGGAGCACGTAACATCGAAGAGCGACCCATTAGCAGCCGGACATTGTTAGTTAGGATATATTTTTTTTCGCCAGCCGAGAATCAACCAAGAGTTATCAGCCACAAAAAGGTCACACACCTTCTCTCCTCTTTTCGTCTTACCCAAGTTTGTAGTTGTGTTTTTCTTTTTCCTGTGAGCCTACCTCTCGCTCGATCCACCGCACAGGAATTCTACGACGTGGGGTCAGTGTCTTTGTGCATCGAGTTGCAGAGGTGGGTAGTCTCACACACCCCCATCATATTAACTCAGTTATCTACAAATATGAATGTAGTTGTGGACTCAACTACTCAACTATATAGGGAAGACTTCTCAGCATTTGAATTTTAGGATAAAACAGCCTTTACCTTCCAGAATTTTGAATCCGGCCGCTAACAATAGTCAACTGGTTAATATATCCGGGTCATCTATTGCTCAACACATTAATAGCAGGAGCTGTGTTACCGACTTTAGTGTGGACCGTTTCTCTATTTTGTCTTGGTCATACTCTTTATATCACCTCAAGGTCCTGGAGTCCTTATATATCAGATTCTCTCTGTAAACAGAAGGATTGCTTGCTGGGGCTGAATATTATTGGTCTCTAGTTTTCCTTGGAAAAATATTCCACCCCCCACATCAGTCATCCTATAAATTAATTTACACATTTGTCTTTTTAATTCCCAGAATAAAACTTGATAAACTGGGATGAAACTGGTTGTTTTTAGTTATTAAATTTAAATTACTAATTTACATTAATTTAAATTTTAAATTACGCTTGTTCCTTGCTAACATTATATATATATATATATATATATATATATATATATATATATATATATATATATATACACACACACACAATATTGATCAAGCAATGCTGAATAGTGGCTTTAAGCAAAATCCCTTGTCATAGATTCTTGAAATTTCATATCTGCAGTTTCATCATAGGATTTTTTTTTATTTGGTAAAAAAAAAAAAAAAAAAAAAAACCTACAAAAAAAATTATAGTTCAAACAAATGTTTGTGGTAACATTTAATTTATAAAGCCAAGGTCACACAACAAAGATCACACAAGCAGAATTTAGAAAAACAGACGTTAAATTTATTAACACACAAAAAAATGTAAGAATTACACCAATTAAGTAGTTTGTGTGCCAAATTATGGCCAATAACATGTATGTACAAATAAATCGTTGCAAATATGCGTCTTTTGGATTTTACAATAAAAATGAATATGCTGCATAAGGTCCCCAGAAAAGGTAAACATGAAAATATAGAAAAGGGAAAAATACTTCTCTGAATAATTTTCAAAGATTAGCTATAATGCTCAAAGCAAAGTTTGTGGTAACTGTGAAGACCAGAACAATCTCACCAGTTGAAGACTTTCTTGCTGTGAGAGAGACATTGATGTTATTTTCAAATTTTCATCAGGTGGTCGTCAATTTTCTTCTGTGTTGTTTTTTTCCTTGACCCGGCCTACCTGGGTTCCTACTGCAGCTGTTCGTCAACTCCACAAATTCAATTCAGTCTTTTGCTTTTACTCACTAAGATAGTCTCCATATTTCCTTCTCAGAATTTGGAGGGAAACCTTTTGATTGGTTCCAAATGAAAACCAAATGCAGTTATTTTCCACTGTGGCAGACATGATGAGGCAGAAGCTGGGACGAGCACAACTGGTTCCGACTTGCCTTTTCCCCGCCAAAAAAGAGCCCGTATTTGCTTAGCATGTAGGGCTACTGCAGTTGAAATGAAGAAGAAAAAGAAAGCACTTACCGCTCTGCCGTAATCCGTCCTCGGCCAGATAACGTAAAAGAATAAGGGGAGACTTGCATCGCCTTTTTATGCAATGAATATGCAATGCATTATGGGACAGAGACGGAACGAACTATGGGATCGCATGAAGACGCAAGGGATTATGGGTATATGGACAAATATAAAAGCACCTAGTTTTTCACAGTTCGGCAGGAGCTTGGAGTGACGTTCCCGGTTGGCGGCTGGAAAAGTCTGTTTGTGCGATTTTGAGACAGAACGACTAGAGGTTGGATTACCAGTTGGGAGAGCTCGAATTTACTCGCTGGTGACTGTTTTTCTTTTTATTTCATCACATCCACAAATCAAAATGTACCAAAAATATTTTTAAAATTCAAAAAATTAAGCTAGAGCCTAACACAGCATCTGTTTTCTCTCAGAAAAGCAGATAATACACGCTCAAGCAGTTTAAATTTCTTATATCCAAACAAATTCTAAAGAAATAGCAGATTTTTCATTTATTAATCTGACAAATGTTATCAAATATTATTTTTAGTAGATACTCATATTTGAGTAGACATTCCTTTTATGAAGAAGATAGTGTCAGAAAAATTACGTAAATACATTATCTTTGAATTTCAGAAGGTCTATTTACATGTATCTGTTATAATTATTAATAATTATATGAGGGGGGGTGCAGAAAATGTTTCAACCATTTCCCCCAAAAATGTGACCAAATAACCAAACAAATTTTTTTAAGACTAAGTCAGACTAAGCTTTTTCTAGCATCCATTTGTGTTCAATTGTCATTTATACTTGCATTTATCAGGGTTAGGAGGTTATCAGTTATGGAGGAGTTGTTTAACTTATGACAAAATCCGTTCCCACTGTATATTGCTATATTTGGTTTGGACGTATGTTGGCTTTGTGTAAGGATGAAAAGAAAAGACACACAGTGTTGATAAATAGAAAATCAATCTTTATGTATCACACAATAATACAGAAGAGGGTAAAGGTGAAAGTTGTAGTTTCAAAGGTTCAAGTTTAAAGTCCTGGTGAGAGACAGAGAGAAAGTCCAGGTGAAGTAAATATTGTATGTATGTATATCTATAGATCTGCTTCCAGCCTTATATACTGGTTGTGAAAGCCTTTCTGATTGGTTGGTTAACTACATATTTTTAGAGATGGTGAAATTTTGGTCTTATTCTTTATTTCTCTATTCCCCACACATTCATCCCTGACCACAAACAATTGCTTTTACCAAATTTTCAATGCATTTCTATAGCAACATTTTCTGCAATACTTTTTTATTATAAAAGCATAATATATACGTTCTCTACCTACTATCTGTACACTAAAAAGTATCACACATACACAAATATTACAACCCTAGTCTGTTAACAAAATTTGCCTTAATTAACACTAACAATCTGTTTTTTGGGTTTTTTTTTTTATTTTCAATGCATAACCTACAGATTGAGTGCCAGAACATAATGCAAAAAAAAAAATTGAGTTAGAAAACTGCTGCTAAAAAACCTCACATTAAGCATTTCATATACAGTTGCGGCCAAAATGTTCAGAACGGCATTGTTTTCGTCAGAAAAGTAGGTATAAGTTTTTATCAAAGTTGTTTTATATTCTATAATTTTCACAGACAATAAATACAATATTATTTGTTATTGTTATTGTAAAAGATCATGTCTTGCCTGTGCTGAGAAATTCAACTAAGCGACCACCCATATTCATGCAGAACAATGCCCCATGTCACAAGGCTAAGGTGGTCATGAACTTCCTCAAGGCTGAAAAGGTTATTATGGATTGGCCTGCTCAAAGCCCAGATCTCAATCCTATTGAAAATGTGTGGAATATTCTAGGAGAACGTTCGAAAGCCAGAATTCCTAAAACAACTGAGCAATTATGGAATGCCATTCAGGAAGAATGGAATAAAATCACCCAGCAAGAAATTGAAAATTTAATTTCCTCATGCAGTTGAAGATGTCAAAGTGTGATTGAAGCTAAAGGGCTTCACACTAAATATTAAATAATTCCAGTATTCTCTGTCATTTTTGATTATTTTGTTATTTTTTCAACCGTTCTGATCATTTTGCCCACTATGGGTTTAGCAGTAAATCATTAAATCATCCATAACTTTTGTATTATCCTCTCAAATTTCACCAAAATCTCAGACAATAACAATTAATATCGTATTTATTGTCTGTGAAAATTATAGAATATAAAACAACTTTGATAAAAACTTATACCTACTTTTCTGACGAAAAGTTCTGAACATTTTGGCCGCAACTGTATTTTTCAAATTGTTATCTTCATATTTATTGTCTTTTTTTTTTTAAAACATTGCCACTAATATACAATAGGACTTCATTGCTATCCATACCAAGATGCATTTCTATGAATAGTAAAGCCCACTTGAGGAATTAGACAAAAATATTTCAGTTATCAATGAAAGATTTTTTTGTGTTAACTCAGATTTCAATGACATTTAAATTCCTTTTAATACTTTCAAAATACTATAATTGTTATTAAAGTCTATACCTTCTCATTGGTTATATTATTTTATTTGTATTCTTATATTTTGCCACACTGAAAGGATTCTGAGGAAGATGAAGTTTAAATGGATTCATTAGCTTTATATCAAGTGTTTGTTGCATTCAGTGTTTTTTTAGAAGTAACGCAACATCTGACATAAAAAAAATTATCATACACTACTGTGATCATGATAAATTGTAGTTCTCTAGTTGATGGCAAAGAAAAAGGTGACTAATGGCAACCAAATGCTGCATACACTTTGAAAAGTGTAATGAAAACAGAACCTGGATTTTTGTTTTATAAATTAAGATAACAATTTACAAATATATCACAAATGGGTTTAAAAATAACAGCATCATAATTTAATAAAAATTAAACATTAACAAAAATAAGAGAAAAAAAAGTCTTGAATGCTGGACATCTTTGCTGTAGACAATATTCATTCCTGAATAAAGCACCTTCACTAATCTAACACCTTGGATGTTCATCAAGATAGAAACTTCAAACATCCAATTACCCAATTCCTTTATTTAAGGGCTAAACTAATCATTTTACTTATCACTTATGCCACACAAGAGCACAAGTTTTTTTTTATTTTTATAATTTCAATTTAAGAAATAAAGCAACTATGATGCAAGGGGTTACTGTGTGTGAAAGAATCTGAGAAAAAAAACATTAAGGAGACAGGGGCCAATAAAGGAACAGGAATTAAGGAGACAGAAGATAACAATTGACATTGTATTTCAAATTTTGAAGGTCAAAGTTGACTGGAAAGCAAGAAGAGAATTCCACAAGCGAGAAGTGCAGAACTTATGTTTACTAGTAGCGTAGAATTTAATGCTTATATCTAACCATTTCAACTGTAAAATGATCAGACCTAGCTGCCAATTTAGTCTTCTTTTATATGCCATGCCCGTTCAGGACATAAGCGATCACAGCCCTCCACATCCTCCTGTCCCTTGTAGCGCTTAATAAGTTTTGTCTTTTTGTTATTTCTCCAAGACTGTTCTGCCATCCATATGCTATTGCACTTAAATTTATAAAATCAAGGTACCAAATAAGAATTTTCAATTACCTTGAAAATTTTCATAGTTAAGGCACAGGGTAGCTACGTTAGAGCATTGAGAAAATGGCTGAAGCCAAGATGCCAAAGAATAAAATATATGTGACCAAACATAAAATTTCCAGAATGTTGTCATTTCTTTATGCAAAAACTGCTTAATACGTGACAAAATATTCAGAATAGAAGTTTAATTAATCTTCAGTTTAACACAAAGATAAAGTCGTAAGAGAGTTTGAGAATGATTGATATCTTGACAAGTTTGTCTAATGCCATATCAAATCCTTATGGGTTACTCTGCTTTCACAAATGAACACATGGTAGATACTCAGCTTTTGTACACATGTTTCTATAGACATAATTACCAGAGGCAGTGATACGTCTCTTTTATGTTGTAGTTTTGATGAAGATATATTTTGGAATAGAGTTCAATTTAAGAATTTGTAGGATATTATATGGATTAATGTCATGAAAGAGTTCTTTCATGTTGGTTGATTGGCCAATTTTGTTTAGTGGCATATCAATCTCTATGGGTTATTTAATACTGAAATCTAAATATTTTGAACACAATTGTATGCCTTCAAATACAAATAAAATGTAATAAAATGTAATTTCACTACCAACATGTATTTTTGTTAAGTTTTTATATAAAAATGTATTACTGGTATTTTTACTATAAAAATGTATTTTTATACTTTTATATTATTTTGTTTTGGTTTGGGGGTTCACTATTTGCCCACAACTGGCACCCTAACAGGTGCTACCACCCTGGGTCAGGGTGAACCTGGGAACAATAGCAATTAAGAGGTGGTTCCACACTACTGAAAATCACCAAACACTCGATCAGAGGCCTTGTTGCCAGATATAGTTTATTGTCATACCCAGGACTTTGTAATAAGTAAATTTAATAATAGGAGATGAAAAGAAGAACACTTACCCTCTTTAATGATCCTGTTCACTTTGTAGATGCCTTGATTAATCAGGCCCTCACATTCATTTAATGGTGGCAGGGATGTCTGTTCAATGACATCTACCTGTTTCGCTAGTTCTGCCAGTCGATTATCTAAAGCCAAGATCAATTCTGATTTTAAACTCTCAAAATAGGAGGTCAGTTGTTCTCGGGATCTTGTACCACTTGATGTGATCTGTCAAGGAAGAAGATAAAAAAAAACAATCTTTTAATTAATTACACAAGAGAGAGAGAAAAAAAATGACTATTTTGCCTAATTATATTTGTTGCTAATGCTTGAAAATATTTGCCAATTGAATAAAGAAGAGCAGCAAAAACAAATAAAAAATATCTGTCATTTGCTGCAAAACTTTATAGATGATTATCATAGAAAATACAAAAACAGTAAATAGAAGTTTTGCAATGAACAAATCTACACAAACTTTGGTCAAGTTTTATAAACAAGAGTTTTGAGAAAATAATTTTTTTTTCACAAAAATACTATCAGAATCAAACTTAAGAACTTAAATATGGATTTTTTTTTATCTCTAAACATCATGGGAACTAGGACACTTCAAATCAGAAATCATGTTCAAAATATTGCAAGTTAATGCAAGAATCATGGAGGAACAAAAATACTGAAAGTAGGAAAAGAAAGGAAGTTGTGGAGAACTATGATCACCATGGTTTTAAGGAAAATAGAAAACTGTTACTAAGAATGAAAAAAAAACAACTGAAAGTTCTGGAAAATATAAGGAAGGAGGCTTGGAAAATCTGACAACCAAAGACAAGCAGAGAAAAACAAGTAAAACACCTGACAACTTAATGCAAGGAGTCATGGAGGAACAAAAATGCTGAAAGTAGGAAGTTGTGGAGAACCCCAATTACCTTTGTCCTGAAGAAAGAGAAAGGGAGGAAGAGTTGCATTACATCCCAACACGAATACTGATTTCATAACAATAAGGATTTTATTCATTATTGTTAAAAGTTTTAAAACTTTTCCTTAATATTAATGAAAAACATTTCAAATTTAATTTTAAATATCAAACTCCTATAAAAAACTCACACACATACACTCATTCTTATATAGGTGGTATTATATAATGAGCCGTAACACTTAGCATTGTCTTGGGTAAGGAATTGATATTTGTGAATCATGTCTAAAAGATTTATTTGCTTTACATGATTATAAAAGTTGTTTACTCAAGCAAAGGGATTATTACCTTCACAATTATAAAGTTAAATTTTCATCATAATGAAACAATAAGAGTTTGTATTCAAAGCAGAGTATTAAAAGCATTAAGAGTCAATTACAGTAATTGAAAGGAAACCAAATAGTAATCAGTTAAAGTAGCAATGTCTTACTAATCAGTACAAGTAGTAGTTACTTTGCTCATTTGGAATTTTGACAGTTTTGACAGTTTAAAAATTACTCTTTCATTTCACAATAAAAAGGTTTAATTTTGATAATTATTTACATTGTTTGGACTATTGTCCTCATCTTTGTTGCCATATTCACAACTTCAGATGATTGGAATTTCAAACTGAACCCTTTATTTCTTCCACCAGGGTAGATTGTTCTAGTTCCATGCCTCTTCTGGATATCTCAGTTATCTCTCTCCAAGTTTCTGTTCACCACTTCAGTAGCCAGTGGCCAGGTATTGAATGCTCAATTCTTTTGGTCAAGTCACTGGATCCAACTAATGTTTTTATCCACTGGGACATTTGTCCTTGAGGAAATCAAGGTATGAATTTTGGGAACTTATAAAGTTAATGTCTCAGTAACCTTTTTTCCTTTTTAACCAGAGCTCATATTGCAATTTTTGTTGTTATTATTGCTTATCTCTAACACTCCGTATTACTGGTTCCCATATTCATTTCTATGCTCAGCCAACTTATGCTATACTTCAAAAATCCCCTATGTGCCGATTCCTTAAGTTTTCATATTTTCCAGTGATGTTTTGTTATTTTAACCTCCTCCTACAGGGGGTAGTAATCTCCCATTTCCCTCCATGTGTGGTCAGCAATGCCGGATTTTTCTATTTCCCCTTATGTTACAGCTTTACAATGTTCATGAAGTCTTATCTTAAGGAGGCAGCCCATTTCTCCTTTATATTTCTTACAACAGCTGCACAGGATTGTGTACACACAGTCCTAAGTTAAATTCCCCTCTATGTGGGGGGGTCTTACTCAGAAGAGGTGTTTGCGAAGTGTTGAACCACTTTTGAAGGTAGTCCTGATGTCATATGGACCACAAATCTTTCGTATTTTTACCAATAATCTCTTCTTGTAGGCAGACCAAAGCTGTTTTCTGAGTGGTTATCCTCTTGTACTTTTCTATCACAGTTTGTTGAAGTTGCTGCCATGTACCCAGGGTAATTGTTACGTTGTAGGGTACTGCTTATACTGACCATTTTTTGTTCATATATCTCTGGGTTGCCACTTATGAGTTTTGCTCAATGTTGGCTTGTGGTATACAGATGTCTTGAACCCATGCTCTGTTCAAGATATTAGTACATCCAGAAATGCAGGTTTGTTGGTGTTTTCTTTCTCCATTGTGAATTGTATCGATCTTAATGAGTTCACATGGTCCAATAATAGCTGAAGCTGTGGCCAGAGTATGAAGGTGTCATCTACATATCTCAGCCATCAGGTTGGCTTTAGTGATGTGGATTCTAATGCCATTTTTTCAAAGTATTCCATGTATATTTTTACCATTGCTGGTGATAATGGCAAGCCCATTGCTAAGCCTTCATCCTGTTAATATATGTCTGATACCATTCTGAAATCTGTTTGCTTACAGAAAGTCAGCATCTCCATCAGATTATTGGCATACTGGTCCATTCTCCTAGGGATGAGTCTAAGGCCAGTCTGTCCCTGACTACTGATAGTGCCTCTTCAAGGACACTTAGCCCAGTGGATAAAAGTGTTGGTTGGATCCAGTGACTTGACTCAAAGTGTTGTGAGTTCAATACTTGGTTACTGCAGTGGTAAACAAAAACTTGGAGAGTTGTTAAAAGAAGTAAACCAAGACATCCAGAAGAGGCATGGCACATGGAACTAGGACAATCTACCCTGGTGGAAGAAATAAAGGGTTCAGTTCAAAATTCTGATCACCTGGAGTAGGATAGAGTGTACAACAGCCAAAACATTGTGAATATGTCAACAAAAATGAGGACAACAGTCTGAACAATGTAAATAGTGTAAATAATTATAATACCTCATCTCAGAATCATAGACATAATTTTGATAAATATTCAACATTTCCATTAACACCTATATTGATGTATGTTTATCTGTTGAAAAAGATTTTTTGGAAATATTTATAAAAATCAATATCAAAATTTCTGATAACAAATCACTCTTGATAAATAAAAATGCAATTTTTTTTTTGTTTTAACTTAAGATACATTTTGTTAACATACATTTGTCGTGTTGTAATGTCATCAAAAGCTGCCTCAAAAAAAAAAAAAAAGAAAAAAGAAATGCTACCGAAGAAAACTTCAGATTAAACATTTCATACATTTTTCCTTTTGCCATTTTCATATAACATTCGCAACATTGTCACTAATATACAATAAAGCTTCATTGTTATCTATGACAAGATGCATTTCTATGGATGGATGAAGCCCAGTTGTTGAGTTAGACAAAAAATAGATTTTTTTTTTATCGAATTGACTCAGATTTTGATGACATTTAAATTATTTTTTAATATTTTCAAAATACTATAAGTGTTATTAAAGTCTATACCTTTTTGTTGGCTATATTATTTTATTTGTACTTCTATATTTTGCCAAAGAAAGGATTCTGAGGAAGATGAAGTTTTAATGGATTCATTAGCTTTATATCAAGTGTTTGTTGAATTCAGTGTTTTTTATAAGTAACTTAACATCCAACATAAAAAAAAAATTTATCACACAGTCCTGTGATGCTGCTAAACTGTAGTTCTCTAGTTGATGACAAAAGAAAAAAAAAGTGACTAATTGTAGCAGAAACAAAATGCAGACTGAGCAACCTACAATTATTGATAACAATACACACCTCCATTGGTCAAAAAGACAATGTCTAATGTGATGTCTCTGTAAGAAAGTAAATGGTCAGTCTGCCGGAACTGAGCAAGTGCAAACCCCATGACATCTGGATATGAAAAATTAAAATATCTAACAGCTCCGCCCACAAAATAGTTGGGGGAGTGAATTGAGTGGTGTTAGTTATGCAAATGATTCTTTTTGCTAGCCAATCACTAAATAGCCAATAAGCAGACACATTTTCTGAGAATTGTCAGTGGACAATGTGCCGTGCCATGCTGTGCTGAATGTAAGATGATTGTCATGTGTCACCAAGTATTTCTGTCAGAGTTAAAGTAAGAGAGTGTCACCTGAAATCCGTTTGTCCTTGCTTGTGCTTCTGGTGTTGTGACTATGTTCACCCTTTATGTGTGGTATTTCTCTGTGAAAATTCTGTTCATGCCCTGCCTGTCTTGATCTCGTATTCAGCTCCTGTTGTGTTTATGGTGCCGCTAATTTTTCTGTGCTTCCTGCCTTTTCATTGCAGATACCCAACAAATAAGAAAAACCATCAAGCTATTTCAGCCCCAAGAAAATGGCAGACAGTTTGACATCCGTCTGACTCCAGAATTCAATGGAGCAGCCATTGATCTCCCAGTAGTTGAATGGTTTCAAGATGTAGAGCTTGTTTGTGAGCTGTCTGACATTAAAGAAGTAGAGCATGTCATTCCTCTATGGTCGAGAGGTGGAGCTCTTGCAGTATATAGGCAGCTCAGGAAGAAACAAAGGTTCAACGTAGTGCAAGTCCTGGTAACCACCTTCACAATATATTCTTTTGTGGCCTTTGAAAGCTTCATGACACAGCGACTGCTACCTGGTGAAACAGTAGATGTGCTCCTGGCTGAACTTCAGAGGATTGCACTGCTCATTGGAAAGGCGCCCCCGAAAAATAGATGGCATGCACCTTTGTAGCCGGATTGCCAAGTCACATAAGGCACAATATCTGGGCGTTGTTGAGAATGGACAACATGACCTTGTGTCAACTTCTAACTAGAGCTCGCGCCATTATGTCAGATGAGAAAGCAGCAGCCAGTTAAGGTCAGTACAAGCCCTATTGCTCCCAATAAGTCTGCCAGTCATGTCATGTGATGCTGTATTATCAAAAGATGAAACTATCCAGTGAGTAACATCAGCATACATTGGTATCTACATCAATGAGAATATAGTATCCACAGCCAGTGGTTAGCAACATTTGGTAAACTTTGGTCTGGTGAGCAAAAAACCATAACAACTGAAGGACAGCTCATGAGTGTTTGGTTTGCAAGTCTAGGGGGAATGTAGCACAAAATGAGGGAACAAGTTCCCCAGCATGCCTCACATTCTCATCTGACGTAGTATGTTCTGATTGTGTGAAAAGTTGGTTGGGCACTTCCCAATGGGTGAATGACTTATAGTAGCAGTAGCATTCATAAAGAGAAGAGCAGCAGCAGTTATGACTGGTTGGGACAACAAGGTGGGCGATGTACCTCACACTATAATGATAAAAGGTCATTGCAAGAGTGCACCAAGAAGACCCTGTGTGAGGCAAGTGGTGTGTTGATGGACCTTGATGTATGGGTCAATGCAAGCTCTCTGGGCACTGGAATATTTTCCAGTGAGACCCCAGCTAACATTTTGGGCACAATAAAAGCAGACACATTTTCTGAGAAGCAGCACTGGGCAATATGCTATGCGGAGCCTATGACATGATTGCTGTGCATTACCAAAAATGTCTACCGGCATTAAAATAGGATTGTTACCTAGCATCACCTGAAATTCATTCATCCTTGCTTGTGTTTCTGGTGTCTCAGCTATGTTCATCTCTTACATGTGGCGTTCCTGTGTTCAAGTCCTGTTCATACCCTGCTTGTCTTGAACCCGCATTAGGCTCCTGTTAATTTTTCCGTCCCTCCTGAACTGTGAGATGCCTATTTGTTGCAGATACTAAACCAAGTTCTCTAGTTGATGGCAAAGTAAAAAAATGACTAATGGCAACTGAATGCCACATACACTTTGAAAAGTGTAATGAAAACAGAACCTGGATTTTTGTGTTATAAATTAAGATAATTTACAAATATATCACAAGTGGGTTTAAAAATAACAGCCTCATAATTTAATAAAAATTAAACATTAACAAAAATAAGAGAAAATAAAAGTCTTGAGCAAGCAAAAATGAATGCTGGACATCTTTGCTGTAGACAAAATTCATTCCTGAATAAGGCACCTTCACTAATCTAACAGCTTGGATGTTCATCAAGATAGAAACTTCAAACTTCAATTACCTTTTTCTAAGGGTTGTTGTTGTAATCATTATATATACAAACAGTTCATCTTTACATATTTAATGATACCATATTTCTTCCTTCCCCCACAAACACACAGAAATATAGTTTGCTAAAGAAAGAAAATTGAGCTGCAATTCTAACAGTAGTGTAATTGTTTTTTGTTGTTTTAATGGTATTTTGAATTGTAATCATCATTTAATCATAAAATATATTTAAATCTGATGTCATCAGAGGACAAGTGTATCAAACAAGGATGTTTAGAATCTACTCAGACTTACCCCATTATTTGGGTAGAAGACACAGAGTGAATTATGGAGGATATATATATATATATATATATATATATATATATAGATATGTGTCTGTGTGTGTGAGTGAGTGAATGTAAAATTGCACAATAGTGCTGTTGGTAATAAAAGTGATCAATGTAAAATAACAGAGCTAAATATATACTATTAATAATAATTATATATTTTTCCTCACCATTTGGTACAACTCAGAGTTTCATGCACATAGCAATCTTCAGACCTGAAATTTGCTGTGTGCATGAAACTCAAAGTTGTACCAAATGGTGAAGAAAAAAAATGTGTGTGTGTGTGTGTGTGTGTGTGTGTGTGTGTGTGTGTGTGCTTTGATGTAAATTCAGCCTTTTATCATGAAATTTTACATTTGTTTTGAATTCCAAGCCATGTCAAATACTTCAGCTTATAAGCATTTATAACAGTCAATGGCTTTTATACTGCACATTTTTTGGTATATCAGAACATAATCCCAAGAAGCTGAAAATCATTATTTAAATAAAAGATAATTATAATATGAAAGACAAGATTAAAAATCCAAATCAAATCAACAAGCTCAACAACTTGCATCTTTGTTATCAAACCAGCAATTGCTTCTTGCTGAGTCAGAATTCTTTTTTTAGAGGCTTGGGTACCAGCTGAGAACAAGTTAGCCACTGAAACTGTTTCTATTTCTCTCTCTTTTTCTCTCTCATAACAACAAAGGTATAGTTTCCTTGTTTCAGCTGACTATTCTTCATTAGCCAGTTTCAAGGGATTAAAAGCAAAACGTCATTCTTAGTATTCAACAGCTAAATAAAATCTATTATCAATTCAATTGAAATTGAGTACAACAAATTTCAGAATTTTAACTTTTAAGCTTAAAAAAAAAAAAAAAAAAAAAAATCAAATTGGCTAGTTTCTAAAATACCAACTAACAAATAGCAACCTTGTATCAAATTTCACATTACATGAAAAGAAATATTTTTTCTTTTAATATTAATAAAGTATCAGTAATGGAAAAGGATTTCGTAAATTTTTTACCTAAAATTTATATTTATTCTCAGACTTTAATTAAAAAAAAAAAAAAAAAAAAAAAAATAATCACATTTTTAATTCTTTTTGATAATTTTCACAATTTATAAAATTTCTAATAAAAATTGCTTAATCAATGTCTGGTTTCCTTCTAACTTTTTGTCCGATTTAATTTTCAATAAAATCTTTTTCAGTCAACAGTAAACAATATAAAAGAGTAACCAAAATGGCAGAGATTTTGTTCAAAAGTGGTGGCAGATTGATTACAAAATGAGAAATGTCTGACATGAAAGCTTCACTGGCTTAAAGTTAAAGTACTATGTAAGAAAAGCTTGTAACATGGAGGATGCAAGTTGCAACCCTAGCAGAAAATTTCTTTATTTTGCTTTCTTTCAAGGAATCAGCAGGTTTTGATAAAATACAAGTTTTTTTTTTTTTGTTTTTAGAAAATTGCTAAAAATTTAAATACGTAACTTCAGAATCTAAAACAACTTTAGTATACGACTACTACTACATTTATAAATATTTTTCAATCTTGAAATTTTTTAAAATTAGAGATTAACAAAAAACCTATACAAAAATAGAAACATTCACTTTGCAAACTTAACATAAAATATTTACAATGTAGAAATTCTCTTCAATTTTGACAAACATTTTGCAGCAAAATTTTCCCTTGCACTCCATTCATTAAAAAATAGAGTGGAAGACAGCAGCACACTGAAACTAGTACTTATTTTCAGTTGAACTGGAGATTCTTTTTCTCAAGCAGAATCTCATACTTTTGTAAGACAGAATTAGGGCATTTCCTCTTATTTAGAATTTGACAAATGTGCCTCAGACATATTTTTTTTTAAAATCAACAGGAGGTGACTAAAATATGGCATCATGTAAAAGATGAGTTGTCACAAACTTTTTTGGCATAAAGTATCACCACCAATTTACCTATTGCAAATTACTGTTAATGATGTCCTTTAAAATAAACAAAATGAGATTCTTACAGAATTAATTATTTCCTTTACTTAAAAAAAAAAAATTATCTCCAATCAGAAAGAATTATTTTCTTTTTATAAAAAGTGACAAAATTCTGAGCAACCAGGTGAAAATTCATGAAAACAGTCTTTCGGGATTTGTTTTTCAAAACTTACTTGATCTTTGGCTTCATAAAGAGCATCCAACAAACCCAGAAGTTCTTTTTTCTGCTCTTTGGCAAAATCCAAAATTTCAATCACACCTTGTTCAAGTTCTTGTGTCATTGTTTGGACACTTGGCATTGATCTACAAAAAAAAAAAAAAAAAAAACAATAATAAATTTCACACCATAAATAAAAATGATATACAACATAAATAAATGTCAAAAACATATCAAAAGCAATATTAAAAACAGACATCTCAAATTCAAATAAAATTGTCCACCTTTTATACAACACTAAAGAATTAGAATTGTTTCATTTTTTATACTGTTTAATGGTGATCAGAATAAAACTTTGCTTACCTGTTCTTGTGCAATATATATATGTGTGTGTGTGTGTGTGTGTAATTTGGCAGCAACTTTTCTTTTAAACATGTAGTATTGAATGTTAAAGACAGTCTTGCATATTTTCTTTTGAATTTTCTCATATTCTCTAATGAGACTTTTTATTTGAAAATAGTTTCGAAATTTTAGTCAAAATTTTTTTTTTTTTTAAAACAAACATTTGCCAATTCTCTTGTAGCGTAATCATGTTTCAAAAGACGCGATGATCACATGCATGGCGTAGATTTTTATCATGTGACAGCGTGAAAAAGATTTCCAATACACAAGCCAAAAGATCGAAGAATACGCTACAAAATTTAAATATATTATAAACATTGTAATATGTTACCAGAAATATTGTAATCTATACGATTAATAAGAGGTCTTTTGCTTTTAATATGTAATGCCTCTAAGATTTTAAGGCGTCTAATGTCTGTATGTTTATCCCTAAATTTTAGTATTTTCTATAAGTATTTTACGTATATCAGATTGCATAAGGGAAACTGTATGTGACTTAATATGTTGTTTAATGGAGCTAGAATTATTTAGATGCAGAGTTAATCTTCTGGAGAGCCAGGTGGTTGTAAATCCAATATATGTATGTGGATTAGAAGAACATTCTTCCAAGGGGCATTTAAACTCATACACAACATTGGTTCTATCAACAACTGCAGCAACTGGAGAATGATTATTACTCATTATCAGGTTAGAGGTTTTAAATTTACTATAATATATATTAAGTTTTAAGGCCTTGTTGGAATCAACAGGAAACACATTATGGTGTATTATAGACTTAAGGGCCTTTTCATCCATGCTGTATTGTCTATGCATTTGTCCTCTGTAAAAGAGGTTAATTGAGGATAATTTTCTGGGTGTATCTCTTGTTAGGTCTGAGAAGTATCTATCAAATTCATAATCAACTAGATAGTTAGGAAAACCGTTATCAATAAGGGTTTGCTTGATGTTAGTCAATTGTTTATGAAATATTTTATTGGTAGAAGAGATAAGTTTTGCTCTAGTAACTAGGTTAGAAATTATTGACCATTTATATTTAATGGGGTATTCACTAAGATAGTTGAGTGTGCAATTGTTATCACAAAATTTTTAGCAAGTATAAGGATATCATCAACATAACGGAGGTATATGCTAGGTGTTTCAATAATACCAAAAATTTTATCTTCAAGATGTGACATATAAAAATTGCTAAATGTTGGACCAAGGACAGATCCCATAGAGACGCCGTCCACCTGTAAATAAATATTATTAAGGTGGTCATAGAAAGGAACCTGTGTAGTGCAGATTAAAAGGATTTTTTTGAGTATATTCGGATTAATTTTAAGAGGTTGCATAAGAGGGTTGTTATAGATGTAATTAGTAATTATATCAATAGTTTCAATGACAGGGACGTTAGTAAATAGACTTTCCACGTCAAGGGAAGCTAGTATTCCATTATTCAGTTTATGAGAACGTAAGGTTTTTATTAACTCATGAGTAGAGTTAATATTATATTTATTAGGTAGATATGGTGTCATTAATTTATTAATAATTTTTGTCAATTGGTAAATAGGAGTGGTTACTTGAGAAATAATGGGACGAAGAAGGTAGTTAGATTTATGAATTTTAACCGTACCATATAGGTAGCCAGGCTTATAGTCTCCTATAATTTTAGGAAGTTTTAGGCTATCACATTGAGCATTATTAGCTGTTATAAGTTTAATTTTTGTTTTTAGTTCATTAATAGGGTTCTTATTTAGTTTTTTAAATTTAGTATGGTCATTAAGGATATTTTGTAATTTGTTATAATAATCAATTTTGTCCATTTATTACTACAAACATGTTAGTTTTATCAGCTTTTCGTATAATTATGTCAGGATGGTTTTTTAATTGTTTTGCAGCGTTTTTTAGTTTATAGGTCATAAGAGATGAGGAAGTAAGTTGAAGGTTACATCTGTTCTTCAAAGCTTCAGCTTTTAACAAATATTGCAATTCAGAGGTGGTAGATACCTCATTATTAAGTTGTAGTTTTAAAATGTCTTGATATAGCATTTCAATTTCTGTTTTTTTAAACATCATGTTGTAAGATTTCATAATATGGCAATTAGGGCCTAAATTTAAAAGATCCTTCTGTGATTGGGTCAATTCACAACCAGAGAGGTTAATAAATTTGTCAATTCCATTGGGTAGTAGAATAGTTCCTTTGTATAAATTGTTAAGTTTCCTATTGATGGAAATCTTCTGAGGAGTTATATCCTTTTCAATAATTGGTTTAAGCCGTGATGTTATTTCCTGAAATTGTTCATGGTTGGTAGTTGTATAATATCATTTTGTATACGATTAGAAGCAGTATCTAGGAGGTTAATATTATTTTTGGCAATATCAATTTGTCGTTTTATAAGATATTCTTTGTAATCCCTGGTGTTGGTATCATATGAAGCTGTGGGATCATGTATTTTAAAATATGTGTAATTTGGCAGCAACTTTTCTTTTAAACATGTAGTATTAAATGTTAAAGACAACATAGTCTTGCATATTTTCTTTTGAATTTTCTCATATTCTCTAATGAGCCTTTTTATTTGAAAATAATTTCGAAATATGTATTGTCCATACGATGACCTAGCGCGTTCGAACATCATTGTTCATCATCAGGATCAATATTTTTAGTCAAAATTTTTTTTTTTTAAACAAACATTTGCCAATTATCTTGTAGCGTAACCATGTTACTACCTTTTTTATGAACTATATATATATATATATATATATACACACACCACTCTAATCCTGCTATTCATATCTGAATATATATATATATATATATTTGTGTATTTAGGCAGCAATCCTTCTTTCAAGCACATTTCATTAAAAACGACTGACAAGGTGCTTTTATTTAGTTTTTTATATAATTTCTCGTGCGATCTAATAAAGTTTTTCTTTTCAGAGGATAAATTATACAAAAATTGTCCGAATGTTCTTTTCCGAGCGCTTTCGGCTATACTTTTAGCCATTATCAAGGATTATATTTCAACTGTTAGAATTAGAAATAGTTTGTGTGTGTTTTATAAAGTGATTCATTTTTTTGTTTCAAAACACGGTCAAGATATTATGTCCATGTTCAAAGTTAATATTATTAAGGGTTGGTTTGTTTAATTTTATAAGTAAGGCTTCCATTATTTTTAGCCTTTTTTTGCAAGTGGATGATGCTATTATATTAGTGTTTTCGACAAGTATATTCCGAATAGTGTCCGATAGGTCTCCATGAATATTTAAATGAGATCTAATTGAGCTATTGTCAGAAAGGTGTAGGGTTAATCTGCGTGTTAAACGATTTGTAGTGTGGCCTATATAATTATTTACGAAAGTTGATTCTTGAGGAATACAATTAATATATATATAAAAAAAAGTGAACATAGAAGTCAACACTTAGAGGCGGCAGTCTGTTTCATGCTAAATGCAATCATCAGGCCACGAGTGCTGTTATTTTTCTCAGCTATTTATATATACGGGTCAGTGGTGCATTGTGGTTAGTCTATTTTGGTGGTTATTTCACCGGAAGTCGTTTATTTATTTATTTGGGTCAAATTATTTTGCTTGTTTTTATTTATTTTTATTTTTTATCTTATAAATTTATTTATTTATTATTTTTATTTTGATCAGTGTTTTTTACTGTTATTTTACTTGTTGGTATTTATTTTTTACACTGTATATTTTCTCTTTTTGGTTTTCGATTTTTAAGTAACGCAGTATATTATTTTTTATTCATTTTTTTTTATCGTTATATAACAGTTATAGCTATTTTTCGTCTGATTTTTTGTTTTGATTTTCATAGTCTAATATTTTGGTCATAATAGTTTGCTAATTTGTTTATTATTTACTTTATTTATTGATTTTGTTTCTTATGTTTTATTCTATTTCGTCTATTCTAACAGGTGTGATTTGGTAATTTGTTTGGATTAATTTATTTCACTTATTTTATTGTCATTTTTTTTGTTTATGTATTTATTTATTTTTCCTGTTTTTCGATTTTTAAGTAACGTAGTAAAAATTTGTTTTCATGTCTGCATTTTGAGATTAGCTCGGATCTTTTATTTAATAATTTATTTTGGTCCGGGAAGGTAATGATAGCTATTTTTTCCTCCAAGCAAAGTTTGCAAGTTTTTGATTGGTTGCTGTAGGCTGATGATCTTTTCCTTATTTTCCAAGATATTTTTGGTGTGATGTGCGTTTTGTTTTTAATTTCCCAGATATACTTAGAAAGCATTGTGCTGTTCGCATATTTACTATCTGAGAAAGATGTTTTGTGTACATAATTTCTTTGTTTCCAGGGTCCTTCAGTTACTTCTATGTATACTTTCTCTTCATTATCTGGTGATTTTATCGTGGCTTGGTAGATTACATTGTTTTGCAAACAATTACCGTTTAAGGGACATTCATTTTTTATTCTGCAGTTGCTCGTGGGTTTAATTTGTTTGTGTGGTTTGTTGATAATTTTCCTGTTGTGCTTTTTTATTATTTGTGCAATGTTCTCGGTGCAACTGTAGCTGATTTTTACTGTATTTTTGTTGAATGTTTTGTGTAGGGTGCTTGATTCCGGGAAGTGTTTGTGTAAAAGTTTGAAGAATATTTTTCCTACGTTTGTTTTTACATTTTTGCTGTATGGTGGGTTGAACCATGATATTTCTTTTCCTGTTGGCCTTTTTTGTGTTCTGTGATGAGTATGTGAGTGTTGCTGGGAATCCGCTATCTTTTAGGGCTGTTTCATAGTCTTTCTTAGTTTTGTTAAATATAGATTCATTGAAGAAATTGTCAGAAAGCCTGCGGTTAATCAATTTTGGTATCTGTTTGATTATAGAAGGCGGGTGGTTGGAAGATGTGTGTATATAGAGTGGTTTATCATTGGGTTTTCTGTATGGTTTGTATGTGCCTTTTCTTAGGTTGAAGGTAACATCTAGAAAATCTACTTCATTTAAGTTAGTTTTTATATCTATGCCGAATCTGTTATTTTTGAAAATCTTTATTATTGCTTTTCTAGTTTTGTCTGAGTTTTGTTTGTTGCAGTTTCTTAAGATTATGAGACCGTCGTCCCTGTAGAGTCCTGTGTCATTTCTATCTATTATTTTGCTTAGTTTGTGTAGTAAGTAAATACCTACGATTTTGCATATCACTGCACCGTCAAGGCTTCCCATTGTAGTGTCAAATATCCCATCTTTCTTTATCCATGCTTCTTCATGGTGAAATAGTAATGATTTACGGGAGTGCTTAATGATGTCGATTTTGTTTGGTTTTATTATTATTTGTTCCTGAGCTAAGTTGGTGGCCTTATCTAACATGCGTTTTGTTATGGATGGGTAAAATCCTTTTATGTCTAATTGTAGGAAGTGGCAATTTTGTTTATTTATGCTGCAGAAACAGTCAATAGTTGTTTTTGTGTTTTCCCACTGGTTTATTCCTAACCTCTTCCTAAGTTCAGAATTAATTCTTTCTAGTATTGTTTTACTTATTTTACCTAGTTCACTTTTGGCTGGGTTTATGAGTCTGCATGCAGGGTTGGTTTTGAAATTTTCTTTGTGGTCTTTTAGTGTGATAAAGGCTTGCGCCTTGCTGATGCAACTTATTTGGTCATCTAGGTCTAATTTTTGGGCGATTGCTTTAGCTTCTTTATTGATATTGTGTTCTATTGTTTAAGGTGCCTTTTTGTATGTTTTGGTTATGTTGTTCTTGAGTAATTTATTGTGCGTAGGAGGGCTTAGTTTGTATAAATTTCTTGTTTTGTCAGCTGCGATAAATACATTTGCTGAATTGTTTATTTTAGTTATATCTTCTTTTAGTTTTTTTTTTTAAATGCATCTTGTTTTTTTATGGAATTTTATGTTTCTAACTAGGTCAGTTAAGTCTTTCTCGAAGTCATCTAATTCTTTTTGTTGTGGAGCCATTTTTTGTTTTGAAGCCATATTTTTCCTTGAGTGTATTTTTATTGTGAAGGTCCTGGTTTAAAAAGTGGAAATTCCATCTCATTCTTTTTATGAAACTTTGTTTTTTCAATTAATTTTAGCTTATATATGGAAAGGGATGGGATGGGTATGTTTTTTAGGGAGTAGTCGAGGCTAAATTTTTCTATGTCCATACTGTGTTATAAATGTAGCGAAAGTGCTCTACTGATTATCAGGAGCTGAATATATATATATATATATATATATTGGTTGTGTATTTGGGCTGCAACCCCTCTTTAATACATGTTTTGCTGACTAAGACTGATACAGTACTTTCGTTTATCTTGTCAGTTTCATTCAATGAATATATATGTGCACACATCATGAAGGGAATGAGATCTATTAAAAACTAATTAAAAACTAATTAAAAACTAATTAGGCATGCCATCCCAGATCAGCCATATTTTTATCCGTCACCAATCTCCCAATCTCCTATTTTTACTGACTAGCCTACATTTTTTTTTTTTAATAAATGGTTCATGGACTGTTTTGGCTAATTTTGAACAATTTCAGTGGTGCTGAATCCAAAAATAACATCCATTTCCACCATTAGCTTTAGTTTTCCTTTTCCAAAATACCATATACTATGTGACAAGTTTATATCCTAAATATTTGGTGCAGATAAAGTGAATTTTATATTGTTTCTAATCATAACTTAGAACAATATAATTAAACTGTCATTATCATCATGTATTATCATAATGCATCTTTTCTATAAATACTTTTATGATAATTGTTCTGATAAACTGTCCTTTATGATACCTAGACTTTATGAATTTAAGAAGTACTACATTGGTGGCAAGGTTTTACAATTGAAATGGCTAAATGAAAGTTCTATGCTAATAATTTTCTTCTATAGCACTTCTCACTTGTGTAACTCTCTTCCTGCTTCTTACTTACTATGCTACTTTGATCTTTGAACATTCAAATGCAATGTCAATCGTTATTTTCTATTTTCTTAATTCTTGTTCTTTTATTGTCCTTTCTCCTTAATATATTTTTCTCATTATCTAACACTCAGTAATCCCTTGCATCTTAGTGGCTTTATTGCCTTTCTTGGGATGAAATGATTAAAAAAATAAAATAATATAATAACCAGATGTTTGAGCAATCAGAAATTCAATAAGATTCACCTTTTGTATTTTTTTTTTTGCAGGAAGCATTCAGAATTAATTTGAACATTATAGGCTTTTAATTTCAAGCTCTATGCACCAAAATGTGCAGCTAACCAGTAAAAATAAACTAGAATTTTTGATTCTGTGTCCCAAAATTAGCTAAGAAAAAGCATAAGTTGGTTTGCACCAGAAATATATTTAGTCCAGTATAATCCACTCAGGTTACCTCTTCCATTTCTTCAAACATGGGATCAGATGGGCATAAATTCAGGTTTTTATTATATTGCCCAAAACTTTGTGTCAATAAAATGCTGTTATGGCTTAACACAAAAAACGACCCTGAAAGACATCACATAGAAAAATATCTTCTCTGGCTTCTCAACAATTATTAATAAGCAGTTAGAAACAAATGTGAAGAAAACTTCACTTCCCAGACAATCTCCATTTAGTAAAAATGCTTCTAACAATGGAAATTTTTCAGAGTTCTTGTGTGTAATTAATTTTCAACCAGATTCAAATAAAAGTATTTGGATATGGAACCCACATTTTCCTCAAATAAACTTGATTCAGTTGAGCCTACAAAACAATGAATGAAAGAATGTCTGAGGCCCCCCACCCAATATTTTCAAGTATAATCCAAGAAATACTTAAGAAAAGCAAGTAATAAAGACTATGGAATATATTTTAAACTTACATCAAGTTGTTCAGGCATATCTTTACATATTGGCTTTTGTTAACACAATATTTCAAATGATCCATTACCTGACAAATGCCAAAGAATGGAACGGATCCCTCAAAATGTGTGTGCACACAAATATACAAAGTTCTCATGTCTGAACAATGTTGAGTTGGATAAAATCTTCTCAAAGTTATAGATAATACATGTTTTATTGTTCAGTTATTTAAAGACTAATGTTGAGCTGATATGGTCAACATTCTTTGAAAATTAAAACTACAATTAAATAATGCTTTAAGCTGTAATAATTCATTCATGAGAAAAGATTTTGTATCAACCAAGAATTGATTCAAGTAAAAAAAAAAAAAAAATTGTAATTTGAAAAACCAGAAATACTAACACAAACATTAACAATTCCATCTACAAATTTTAGTTAAAATCAGGAGCAAAAAAAAATGAAGAGCTTATTTCATATTCCAAGAAGGAAAAAGGCACATAAAAAAATACCAACTTTGGAAGAGAAATCTTGAAAGAAAAAATTAAGTGATATTACCAATGTACAAAAAAAAAAAAAAATACCTCTTAGTCACTGTGCACCAAATACAAGTATTAATACATACTAATGATAGTAAGAAATGATGAATTATTATATTGAGTCACAAATTCCAGCATGTTGGACTAAAGTGTAAGAAATTATAAGTAATCAAATTTAGCTTTTAAATTAAAATAAAATTACTAATCTTATATATTTATTACATTCTGTTGAGGATGTGGATATATGAATGTTATTTTTGTTGCCAGTTCGAATTTGCTTACAATGAAATAATTTCATCATTTCATTTTTTGTTGTCATTGCTGTTATTATTCCCCATCAAATTTAGTATTGTTTACTGTTCCACTAGGCTTAAGGTGGAAAAGATATATAAGACTGGCCACTGAAAAGTCGAAGCAATACAAAGACAACATGACATGTGGTAAACTCAACAATGTATTTTATTTTTATTCACAATTAGCCTTAAATCAGATGAAGAAACTAACTTGCAAGAATTTGAGTATTTCCAGCACTGTAAGTAAAAACCTTAATTTGTAAAGGTTTGGTTCAAAGTTTAAGAAATAATAATATAAATTGCCAAGGACTTTCATTATAACATACACAAAGATTTTCTAAATTTTGTGATGACAAGGCATAACATGAAACATTTTTATCATCAAAAACATTCAAGAGGTATTTTTTACCCTAAGATAAATAATGAAAATATCAAACAGTAAACAATCAGATAAAATGATTAAATGAAAAAAAATCCCATCTTTTAAAGGAAAAAAAAAGAAAAAAAAAAATTGAAAATTTGTGATAAAAGATAATTTCAAGGACTTCACTTCATGATTGCATTTCTTGTGTCAAGTGCACTCAATTGAATTATTGGCTTTGTAGATGTCACATGTTCAAAGGGGTTGATCAAATAAAACCCAAAGATCACATGTGATGCACCACTGTCATTAGTTACCTGCAAATCAGTTTATAAACACACAAAATTTAGTAAAAATTTTGGTTGCTAACATGGGTTCTTCAGAAAAGGTAAGAGATTTACTGCTATTCAATATTTCTAGGACAGGCAGAATTTCATTGACATCAATAGAAAATCTCATGCAAGTTTTTTTTTTTTTTTTCCAAGAGTTACAAGTTGGACATTTGATCTCATTCTTTATGCTGATGTTTATATTGTTAGTACAATGTTTCAGTTGATTCATTCTACAGCCACCTTCAAGTGCAAGATCTTTAATGAGAGATTTTCTCCGATAGATTTTTTTTTTTTTTAAAGATAACATTTAAAAATTAATAATTTGTTCAACAGAAATGATGGTGTCTCATCAACTGGCTCAAAAACATTGTGGTAAAAATATATATATATATATACACACACACACATCATTTGCAGACAGTACTGTTTCGCTGTATCACAGCTCCTCAGTGCGACTAGAGAACTGAATGCCTCAAGTCCAAGGAATTTGGTGTCAGTCAGAGCTTCTACCACTGAGCCATCCTCACTCAACAGAACAAGTCAGCCAAATCTACCATATTGTTTATATATATATATATATATATATATATATATATAAATAAAGGAGTTCAAGAGTTGAAATACCTCTTGGAATAATAATGACTTCTCAAAATTATAGACAATATTTAAATATTTATTAACAAGATGGTTGAAAATGTGTTTTTGCAGTCAATTGGACTAATTTAGTAGAAAAGGGTTATTATTTATATATCTGTAACACAAGTAACATACTTTGCTCCAAACACTCAAAATTAGGTGTTTGTACACACAAATTAAGGTTGCAGGTGATAATTGGTCAGCCTTCTTTATTACATCACAGAAATTTTCATCCCTGGCTTAAAAACTCTTCAGTTATAAGACAATGTAGGATGAATTTAAATATTTTGATAGTTTTTCATCTTTTTTCTTTATTAAGATTAATTAGATTACCAAACAATTGGCAACATTTCTTTTATCATTTTATCCATTATAATAATTTCAGGTTAGATACCGAGGTTTCTTGTGTTCTTGAATTCTCAAAGTCAGCCAAAAATCTTTTATCCCAATTATGTCTTGGTCACAAAACTACTATACCTTTCCTTTTGATCCCCTAGGCGGCTTACGGCCTTAGTATCTTCTTATTTTGATTAATCATTTATGTAGTCCTGAAGAAAACAATTTAAATTTGTATGCAACATTTTTTCTTTTTTTTTTTTTTTTTTAGACAACTATGATAAACATGCACATGTTAAATTTTCAGTTTTACTGAAATAAAA
>OZ038498.1:82187517-82240017 GCA_964036315.1 Acanthosepion esculentum
GTCTACTTATGATTGGTATAATCTTTTCATTCACCATTTCATCCTCTGCCAAATTAACCTTAGTAAATAACTAAGGTGTGTGTGTGTGTATGTATATATATATATATATATATATATATATATATATATATATATATATATATATATATATATATATAATTTATTTATTACACATTTAATTCCTAAGCTTGTCAATTACAAGAAAACCCTATTCTCACACACCAAGGCATACATCCATGCACGCACCTATCTTATAAGTTGCTACATTCCTAAGATCTGACGAGAAGGATTTGTATAAAGGTGTGGGATTTGCTGATTAGCAAGAATTCCATGAAAAATGTTTATAAATACAGATAACTAATGATCTCAGATTCATTGTACTTACCTTTGCATGGAATTTCCTTGAAAATAAAACCAGCAGGTGTTTTACAAAAAGAGACAAGAAGGCAACCAAACTTTAACATTTTGGTGCTGTAGAAATACAAGACACATTACAGGCTGCCTTTCCATCTCTGGTTCCAGAGTCAGAAAGCAAAGGGGATGGGTGAGGGTGTAGTAGTACAAGTTTTAGTCATGAGACTGGAGGCAGATAAATGGTATCGGTGAGAGGGTGAGGAGAGGGTACTTCACTCTGGGAATGATTTAAGGTACAGCAGTATGTGGTAGGGTGACTAGAGTCGAGGCTAGGGCTGGGAGAATCATTGGTGTAGCAGCTGGCTAATCTGGTGAGTAGTATGGGGCACTAATCAAAGCACTAAGAACATGAGGAAGCCTCCACCACCATAACCACTGTCACAAGTATTAAATCATTGGAATGAATATTCAAATAAATCACAAAAGGAAGAGGAGACAAATTTGAAGAGTAATTCAAATATTTTTAGATTTATTAAAAAGAAGAAGGGGAAGAGGAATAAGAGATTGGACCAGTGTCGTTTGTTGTGGTATTAGGCCAGCCATTTTTTATAATAATTGGTGCTGGTAGAATTACTAGCTATAGTGATGTCAAAGATTTTAAACGCTTTAAAGCCTACATTATAAACATTGCATAGTGGTAGAGAAAAGGTCCGATTCTTTAACATTTTAAGGTTCTACCTTTCTAAAAACATAATTCATCGCAATTAATAAAAAATGATATCATTAAGTAAAAAGTTCTTGTGTCCAATCATAAAATCTGCAAAAGCCAAAATTCTCGTGTGTGTGCATGTGTGAGTGTGAGAGAGAGTGGGCATGTGTGTGTGTGTAAATGTTGATCCATTATATCTAGTCTAACTCATAAAACAAAAAAAGTTTTTATTTCCTCATTAGTCATCACAAATACATCACAGAAACATTTTTTAAATGACAATAATCATTTGTTAAGATAATTTTTTTTTTGTTTCCATCTGGAATCAAAGTGTAGTACTTGTTTTATTAACCTATTAAATGCTGACTATCACATTTTGAGGATGGGGGGAGGGCATTAATAGAACCCTATAATACAGTGGGGGTGGGGTATATAATTAATACCAGATTTTATGACTTGCTAAAGTGCTTAGTTGTGAATTGGGATATTTTGTGCCTTGCATTTGCTCAACAGAATTTTTACTTAAATTTTTAAAAATTATCAACTTCAAACAAAAAGAGGAAAGAAATCTAAGTGATTTACTATAGCACAATGGTTAGCAAGTTTATCATAGCCAGTTCCTACTGTAGAAAGTTTAATCTTCACTACAAATTATACTTAGCGTCAACTACAACAATCTTAATAAATACCATAGGCGATTTGCCAAGTAGTGATTAACAAGCTGGTCTTACAGACCACAACCTGTGCAATAAATTTAACCCTCACTAGGTGCCATTCAAATGCAACTCCCCCTCTCTGCCATACTAAAACTTAAAAGGTCAACACAATTTGTAAAAAATATCAGCAGTTAGTGTTTTTTTTTTAAATTAACACTAAAATATTTTTTTTAATTTATAAATATAGATAAATATGTAAATGGTACACTGAATTGTTTTTGCGATGAGAGCCGAGTATACTTAGATATGTTCAAAGTAATGTTCCTTAATATAAAAGGACAAAATTACATGACCTACAAACCAGATCAACCAATGGTAGTAACTAATAATTCTGGCAAGGCTTTTTCTTCTCCACTTTCTGAACCAATTTCATCAAATTAGGAATAATTCAGATAGATACGTTTTCTTCAATTTGCAAATAAGTCTGGTTACAAATTTCTGTTAGTCAATAGAATATACGGCATCAGTAAATTTGCTCCTCCTAGAAAATTATTACTTCAGGTTTGTACAGAAATGTCCAAGTTTATAAGTCCCTGATTATGATCATTCAGCCTTGTACCAGTTTACCAAGCAGGACTAAACAGTGTCACAGGTTAATAAAAGGGAAGGTGCTGAAAATCTGCATGTTGTTAATTTCATTTAGTGAGTAGAACGTGCCTTGTATGAAACTTTGATATAAAGTCGTCGTGTTGCACGGCTATCTCTTTGTTCTTTGTGAGGTTATCTTGCCAAAGCTACTGAATCAGTGACATTGAGTATACGACTGATTTTGCCCACCCTATGATCTAAAACAAAACACAACATGGACAGAACATGCCTGGAAGGTGCGCAGGGTTTGACAAAGCAGGTCTTGAACCAACTGGTAACTCATCTCTTTTGCAAACAGCACCTCAAGCTGTCTGGTTCCTTCTTTTCTTGCCTCACTAATCTGTATTTATGGACCCTCGTGCAAACCCGGTGCAGGGCATGAGGTGGTTGGGAAATTGATTGCCTGACCAAATTTGGGGAGATCACTCACCCCGAAGAGTGGTGATGGCAGAATACTGATCCACCTAACTCCTTCCATCTCACATGGGTGCTTCTCACCATCATCGCCCGAAGTGTGCAGGCAATTCTTCCACCTTCATTGAAATTCTACCTGGGCCTTTACCTCTCTCTCTCTCTGTCTGTCTCCTGATCAAACCTGTTTCCAGAGGCTAGGCGTGGTCTAGCCCAAATTGCCAAATTTAATTATCATCACAAATTCCCATCAGAGATTGGGGGGGGGGGGATTCTTATTGCATCCTTGTAGAGTTGGTGGCATCTGGGATTTGTCACTTGTTGCATCCCCTCACCAGCTGTTTAGTCAACAAGTGACAAAAAGAGACAATTCCTTTGTTTTAGTAAATTTTATCATCTTAGGCAGATGAAATATAAATCTAACTACAATTCCATTCCTGTTTTCCGTTGGAGACTAGTCAGTCTTAAAATCCAAGTTTTATCGACTGACCAAATTTTGGCTAGAGGCTTGCTGTTAGCCTTTGTGGGTAGCCTTCCCATTACCCACTTTGTTCAATTAGTGGCCCACTGACACTATTTTTTTTCTTTACGTTAAAATATAAGCTATTCTTCCTCATGGGGGGGGGGGGTCAATTCGATACTTAAGAAAATACAATCGCTTAATATTAATTTGACCCAAAACATATGGCTTCTGTGCTAGCTGTTGTTGGCATCTCAACCCCAAGGTGGGGAGAGAAAAAGGAAACAAATATCCCTTTCCTTTCATTTCTTCAGGTCTTGTTATCCGTATACTTTCAGCCTATCAAAAAACAGCGTTTCTTTTGTTTTCTGGCTTATTTTTAAAGACTTTTTCCCAAATTTACTAAGCCTTATCAATCATGTCACAGGCTGAGGTAGTTGCAGTTTCCCTTTGTCAGTCATCTTCCCAACCTCAAAATGGCCTTGTGTCAGACTAAAATAAACTTATTTATATAAGCTTATTTTCATTTTATACATAAAATGAAAATAAAAATTTACTGCAGCTTTTTGAAGTAATTCCCTTATTACTGTTAAAATAAACCTATGTTTTTCTTCAAAATGGTTTACAATGCTGACAAATATTTTAAAGAAGACATATTCAGTATGCAAGAAGTGCAGAACCTTGCATTAGTTGAAGTCAAATAAATTAAAAGAAAGCAAAAAATAAAAATGTTTATAGTCAGCTTTAAATTTTGATAAGAAATAAAGTCATTTCTTTCTGGAGATAAGTTCTTGACAGCCTGATAACACATTCCAAACTCATAAAACTTTTAAAGAATACACACACACAATAAGAAAAAAAATTGTTTACATATAGTGAACATTAGTTTGATAAGCAAAGAAACCTTTCATGCAATGTATTCACTTAATTCTTTCTTATCTGTCAACAAGGGAATACTGAAAAGCTCTCAGCATAACCTACTTCCCAAAATGTGACAAAATATTTTTTTTTAAATTTTCAGCACCCCACAGATTTATTTTATCTTTGGTTGTTTTGTATTCATTATTTAATAGTAAAACCTCAGAAATCATGTCATTTGTTTTCCATTAAATCTGGCATTTTACTTAGCTTCTACCAACTGGGATATTTTTACATGATGTCAGTCACTGGAGGGCAATCATTACCCTCATTGAAACCAAGGACAAAAAAATTTCTCAGAAGTTTCACTATGTCATGCTAGGCAATTTTTCTTGCCAGAATCCATCTTGCACATTTACAAGTCCACCATTTACCAATGCATTAAATATTGCTGCCACATCTGGTTTGGTGCTTCTGTTATATCTAAAGATTCTTGACAAAATCCAAAGAAAAATCAACATTATTGGTCCTGATTTGGTTTCACTTTCCCATCACTGTAACATAGCTTCCATGCCTTTTTTATAATTATTTTCATGGTAATTATTCAAATGTGCTTTCCTCTTTGGTACCTCAATTTAATCTTAAGTGCAGTACTAGATTTATAGCTAGGTCACATTTTACTGATGAAGTTGCTAGGTGTAACTAAGTTTTATGCTAATAACTTCTACACTTCTTAATTGGAGAACTCTCTTCCGACTTTCTGCTAACTATGAACTTAAAAAATTTAAATGCAAGGTCAGTCACCATCTTTTGTTATACTGAATCCTGTTCTTTTATTATCCTCCATTTCTTTCGCTCTCAGTAACCCCTTACATACTATTGGCTCTTGGCCTTGCTTGGAACGAGATGATAAAAAAAATGTTTTTCAAGATTTGTTTTTTATTCACTTTTATGTAATAAATATTGATAATATTTAACAAGAACCAGTCACACTTCAGACTATTATGATGACCAATAAAAAAGGGGGGGGGGGTTAAAAGGCAGAATAACATTCCCCTGAACATGTATACAAAATAAAAGATAAAAAGTAGGCGGATGCATTATTTTTTTTTTTTTTAATTTTAAAACAGATACATTTTATTAATTATCTTAATCATGACAGTAAACTTATCTTACAATTCTTTTCTCAATAAATATTCACAAATATACTCCCATTTATAAGGAGTTCTGTATGTGGCTTTAAAAAAAAAAAAAAAAAAAAAAAAAAAAAGACTTTAGATGGAGTCAAGAGTTCACAAAAACAAAATTTTCTTTATAGATAATGAGTTCATGCTTATATCCAATATTACCTAAGACTTTATATTCACTCCAGCCATCTTGAAGGAATTTAAAATAAATGCTGAAATTACTTTTTCTCAAAGAGATAAAATAATGGCCGGTTAAAGGAAAAATAAAAATAGGAAAAAATGGTTTATTTCTAGTTTTGCTTTTCTTTGTAATTATTGATAATTTCCAGGGGAAAGGAGACAACAACTACTACTACTACAGTAAAAAAAAAAAAAAAAAAAAAAAAAAGTGGTGGGGGCGTTCTGTTTTGATATATTGCTCTCCTTCCAAAAGGATGATGATGATCACTCCTGCACAGGTTCATACCCATCCTCTCAACCTCCTTACCAGGATCCAACAGTAGGGAAGTGGGATCTAGGATGGCTGGTAAAATATCAACTATCATGAATGATCAGACAAAGCTTCAAGGCAGGGACTGCACGATTCATGTCTTACAGCATATTATTCTTTATATTAAAGAATTTATCAGATTTTCACTTATTAGAAGCACATAGCAGTGACCATTTTATTAAAAATGAATATCTTACAACTGAAATATTTGTAAAAAATGAAATGGTTTTTATATGATAGACAGGAAAGGTCACCAGAAATTCAAGTTTAACAGAGATTAATGTTTCAAATCAGTTTTTCTCAGTAAATTTTATTGTTTTATTAGAATATGAAGTCAAAATTTATAAATAAAAGGTTCACTAATAGATTTTTTAAAAAATTTGGATCACCCTTAGATCACTCTTTCTTCACTGCACGAGGGCTGGGTCTATAGACTGGCCATGCTACAAAGTACGAGACAACAGAAATATAGTGTCCTTACTCCAGGGTATCCACTATGTTGATGGATATCTATCAGTTGATCGGGGCTTGGCTCTTCTGTGGCAGAAGCACACAAAGGCATTTTGTACTTCTTTTTGCACAATACTGAACCATCTCAGCGGCACCTGGTTAACCCATTCTCTCACCAATGTTATATCAACCAAAAGGTTGTATTCATCAATGAGCGAGTTATGCATACCCAGTTTTCTCTTTATAAGCATCTTGGTGCATTTGGTATTCAATCGAGCCTTACCTGCAAGTGTATTGGATGCCCCGTGACACACACACAGGGAATCAGTCTTCAAATGTATCTTCCTTGCTTGCCATTTAAGTACAAGGTTGGCACTCCTCAGTAGAGCACGGAGAGTCACCACATTGAGGTGTTTGGCATCTTTTGGCAGATGCAGTCAAAATATGTCCTTGATAACCAACCCATTTATTTCAAGTGATACCCCCCCCCCCCCCAGCTAGTTCCTTTCTTTTCCATCTGCATGCCACTCTCCTTGGCCATGGTCGTATTGTCACACTCTGGCGATGACTTCTGTTAGCATTCATTTTAGGGGAATATTATCTCAACCTTACATGACAATGGTGGTGTAGAGTTTGATTAAGCCTGTTTCTATGCAAAACTACCACATACAGAAAAGTGCCCCACAAGTTATCCACAGACATCTACTTCAGCTGTAAATATATCAACATGTGCATACAACTCCCGAAAGTCCATTATGGGACGTATTGGGTGGCGGTGGGGTGTGGGTGTACTTGCATTACTGCCATCAACAGTATAAGCTCTTTGGGAGGTCCAAGTTCTTATGCAGGATATGGCAGAAGCCAACCATGATCAATCATGCAGTTCACTCTTGTACTACACTCTCTGTTGACTCGGTACTGGGTATTCTAAAACCTTATCTGTCAATCTCTGATTCGCAACCTGCTGACCATTTCCACACTTCACTCCAGGTAGTGTTCTGCTCATCAAATTCTGCACAGAAATCAGACCCTAAGACTCAAAGAGCCACAGAGATGGGAATTTTCTCCTTGAAGTTCACATCACCCGTACATCAATTTCATCAGTATTGCTGGCCTCTGTACAAATCCTAACAATGCTGACTCCTCAGCAATCTTGTGTTTCTCTATTGTGGTGACTTAAATATTTTTTTTTGGACCAAGTCTAGCACAGCTTGGTGCTCACTATAGAGCAAGAGCAACCTGAATTCAGAAGAGCTAAGCTTAATGTTCCATCAACATAAGCAGAGATGACTGGTAAATAAAAAGGCTAAAAAATTCACATCACAACTACCTCTTCACCCAAAGTTTTTAAAGAAAACGACAACAATCTTGTAGTCTACAGTAGTGTTCTTTTATTGGGATAAAAAAAAGTTGTGAATGATTGGTAAATGCGAACAATTACCATATTTCGGAGCCGGCGAAAATTGAGCCAATATAGATTCAGATTTTCTTTTTTGTCAGAACAAAGAACATAAATTCATTTCCAAGGTGTTGTAGATAACAAACTGATACACCTATATTAAATGAACGGTTCCAGTAGGAACATAAGCAGCTATAGTGTTGGCCCCATGGGGTGGGGGTGCTTGCTTTCCAGCTTCAGACAAACTTGTAAATATCTACTTGTATTGTTCTTGTTTAAAATAAACCCTTATACTTTTGTAAGTTGCCATTCTTTCACCCCAGACAACATTACAAAACAAGGTAAGACTTGCTTTTCTCTTTCATCACTTATATATATATATATATATATATATATATATATATATATATATTACACACACACAATTTTTGAATACATGTTATTCTGATTTTTAAATATATGAAATATATGATCACTTGATTTTATTTTAAAGCTAATAAAAACTAATTAATTATAACCTCTTTGAAATGTAAAGTTCTAAAAATGAGTTTTTGTGATTAAGCTTTACCTGTATAAAACCAAACCGAAGACTTTAGAAGCAAAAGATTGATCTCTGAATAATTTTTTTTTTAATATTTTTCCCCCCCTTAAGAAAGTTGCTGCCACTGCACCCACGCCAAATAATGAATAGTAATCAATCAACCACACAGACATGTTCCAATACTCTACTCCCAAGCAATTAGTTATGCTAGTAGTTACTGGAATCAATTATCAGAACTTTTACAGGTACTTTTTGGTTTGGAAGTTGGATTTTTTCTCATCTCTCCAACCTTTGAACAGGATATCTTCAGTCTAATATTCTACTTTTTATAACAAATATTTATGAGTACTGCAAGAAAAAAGTATTTATAGACAAGTATGTGCATGTCACACAAATCCTTCTAAAACACTTAACAAAATTAGTTCAGGTAACCAATGATAACAGTCAATCTATCCACACCAGACATTACAGATTCTTCAAGCAAATGACAAGAGACAAGAGATCCTTTCCTTGATAAAAAAATTCCATCAAGAAACAACCTCAGACTTTATAACTAAAGCTCTATCACCAATCTCTACCTGCAAGTACAGACTTTTAAAAAAAATTAAAACATAAAATATGACAGTAACAGAATTTACCTATTTGATTAAAGATTAAGGCTGCAACGTTTGAGCCCTTTAATTAAAGGTGTTACCATTAAGCTGTACTTGCAAGTACATATTTTGCTTTCTCAGGTTGCTGGTAAAAATAGCAAGTGCTCCAATCCTGTAAAACCAATTACCATCTCCTGTTTTTATCCAATCCACTTTGATCTTTAATCAATGACATCCAATAAATGATGCAAAAATCAATAAGGTAATTGCAACAATATCTAAGATGAAAAATGTGGGGGCAACTGTGTGGAACACATTATGAATGACCAGGGACACTTGAATTGGGCCGCAATAGAGACAGACCCCTCACTACTCTGGAACTATCAGTTATTTTAAAAGCTATATTTATTTAAATATTTTATACATGCATGAATGTATCTCATGAAAACTGAATAAGTAGAAAAATAATCTTTTCATTGCTATATAAAATTGAAAAAGAATAGAAATCTATCAATCATCCTCAGAATATAGAAAAGTGAGGGAGTGAATAGTGAGAGAGATATCTGGTAAGCTTCAGGGAGTTTTGACTGAACCTTTATTTAATTTACAGGAGTAGATTGTTTTTATTTCACTGTCCATGTCTAGGGATATCTCATTTGGTTTTTTATCTTTTTAATCATTTTACCCAAGTAAAGCAATAAAACCACTAGGATGCAACAGGTTACCGAGTATTAGAGAATATGAGAAAAACTACTATTGATGAGAGAGAACAATAATTAAGAAAACAATGACATTGCATTTAAATGTTTGAAGATCAAAGCAAGAAGCCAGAAGAGAGTTCCACAAGCAAGAAGTGCAATAGAAGAAACTGTTAGCATAGAACTTACGGTTACATCTAGAAATTTCAACTGAGACCTTGCCTCCAATCTAGTACTGCACTTAAATTCATAAAATCTAGGTAGCATAGAGAAAAGTTCATCAGAAGAATTACCACAAATGTATTTATAGAAAAGGCAGAGGAAAGCTACATTATGGCAGTGGGAAAGTGACTGAAGTTAAAATGTCAGGACCAATAACACTGCAGATTCTCTAAATATATGGCAACAACATTCAAATCAAGGATGAATAGAAGACTTATAAATATGCAAGATAGATTCTGGCACAAAAAATTGTCTAGAATGACATAGTGAACCAACTTTCTTAGGTGCAGATATAGCAATTGATTCGATATACATTTTCCACTTCATGTCAGCTGAAAATGCTAGTCTGAGAAGGCGCAATGAGTCACTCTCCTGGAGATTGTCATCAGCCATGCTGATAGAAGGTAAAAAGGGTTCTCTCATGATTATTAAAAGAGAACAGTTTTGTTTCAAGGTGTCAAAATTAACAAACCACTTCTTGTCCAATTTCAACAGAATTTAGGTCATTTTTAGATCAGCTGCCAATTTAACTTTATTAAACCAATCAGACTTACTATTAAGACAAGAGTAATTAATTGTGTCATCAGTATAGATACCAAGTTGAGAACTAATGACATCAGGAACATCATTGATGACAATTGGGAACAGCGTGGATCCAAGAATAGAACCCTGGGATACACCTGCATTAATGCAAAAAGATCTAGAAGAGTGGCCAGTCAAGACAACCTTCATTTTGAGATTTGATAAGAAAGATTGCATCAGTTCAGAAATATCATAACATTTCAAACACTGTCAAATGCCTTTGAGATATCCAAAATAACAGCCATTCTTCACCATTCTTATCTAAAGCTTGATACTCTTTCAGCAATAATCATTAGCACATCAGCAGTTGGTCAAGATAAGCAAAAGTCATATTACTTATCTGAAAGAAGACCCTGATGTGAGATGCTCTACCAATTAAGAGTTAATTAGAACCTGTTGTAATTTGCCAAGAAGAGGTAAAAGAATCAGATGGTTTGCCTGATTTCTTAAAGACTGAAACTACAGAAAATTTCCAACAAGCAGAAAAGCAAGCAGCAGCAAAGCATTTATTGCAGAGTTTAGAGAGAACAGGAGCCAATTCTATAGCACATTTCTTAAGGACTGGCACAGAGATATCATCATGTTCACATGCCTTATGAGGCTCTAGTTTAGAAATTATAGCAGAAACCATGAACGGAATTATATGTATATCACTCAATAGAGACTTAGGTCCAAGTCTTATCTAATACAATTATAGCTCACCCCATTTCCATCAAGTTTAAGTCTGCCTTACCCAGCCCTGGGATTGAACTCACAAATCAATACTTTAATCCACTAGGCTACTGTCCTGTAGGACAATCCTGAGTTTGTCCCCACTCATAATGCTTCTTAAGAATGTCAACTCTCTAGAGTTTTGCAATAGAGGTAACAAGTATCTTCTCCTACATAACATCAAGGTAACTGGGCTAATCAAAAAGGATAATGTTTATTATTCCTAAGATCCTAAAAGTTCCAGCAGATTTGCCTTTTGAACTCAAGCAGCTTCAATTACAAATGAAAGTCAATCTGGTCATGATTGCTTCTCAAGATTGTTGGACTCTTCTCCATGTCCCCACTACCATGGTCAGCTTTATGTTGATTGTTCTAGGATTAGATCCCCAAACAGCCTTTTCATACTTTCACCCAATAGAAGTAGCCTTGTCAATTTAAGGAAATACATAATTTGTTTTTTGTTGTTCACTTTAGAATACCTTTCAATCACAAATAATTTTTCATGTGTAAATAAACTTTATTTTCATTTAACATCTTACTTGACATATGTCAAAAAAAATATTCTTTCTTGGGTTCTAATATTTGAAGTTAGTTATCCTTGCCCTTTGGTAATTTGGAGTATTCCTGCTAGTCGTCTACCAAGAGGTAATTATTTTAAAGGGGAAAATAGATTAATGGTTACAGTTGATTGATAATCTCAGAATGAGATTCTTCAGAAACAGGTTTAAAAAAAAAAAAAAAAACTCTTCAATAGGCAAATAATATCTAAACTTTGACAGTTAAGAAAACCATTTTTTATAAAATAGTTATTATTCCTTTTTCCTAAAAATATTTTTTACGCTCATCATTACAATTTTTGTCGACGGATAACATATGAAAATATTTGTTTCCAATAAAATTACTGATTAAAAAAAAAAAAAATCCGTCTTCAAGTGAAAATTACACTGCTTCCTTAGATGAGCAGAACCGCCAGCATATTTCCTGCTAAAATGGGAAATCTCTTTTCTTCACTTATGCTTCCTTCAGTTATTTTTTGTTTTTTTGTTTATGAAACTGCAATCAAATTATTGTAAATTGCAGACCCCACTTAAAAATGTTCAATGTTTTCGCAACCAGATTAATAACTTATATGAAGTGCATTTCTGTTATTTACAATGACATGTCGCATTTCACAAACACTGCTTTTTTTTCTTTTAACTGGTATCACCCCTGCAAGGCAGTAAAGCTACTAAGATACAAGCAGTTACGGGGGGGGGGGGGTAGAATTAGGAACAGAAATATTAATGAGAGAAAAGTGTAATCATAAGGACAGTAGATAGTGATTGACATTGCCTTTAAATTTTTGCATGGGGCTGGAAGGGAATTCCACAAGCGAGAAGTGTGAGAAAAAGAAACTGTTAGCATATAATTTACGGTTACATCTAGCCAGCTCAGCTCTAAATTGATGAGATCTTGACACCAGTCTAGTACTACACTTAAATTCAAAAAGTCTAAGTACCATAATGAAGAGCTTATCCGAACAATTATCATGAAAATATTTATAGAAAAGACACAGAAGAAACCTTATGGTGATGGGTAAGTGACAGAAACCAAGCCACCAGATCAGGATCAATAATATTGCTTATTCTTCTTTGGATTTTATCAAGGAGCTCAAGGTAAATAGCAAGTGAACTGGACTATTTGTGGCAGCAATATTTTAAGTATGGATGACTGGTTGACTTAGACATATGTTAGGTCTTGTGTGCTTATCCGTAGGCGTCAATAATCCCCTACACATTTATATTATCGCAAATGTAACAGAATAATGAACAACAAGAGAACAATAATATTCAAGACAAGAGTGTTTGCATAACAATAAATAGAAATTTTTATATGACAAAAAAGGTACAAACATTTGTTAAAGTCTTTGTATGTTTGGATTTGAGTTTTAGTAATGTTCTGATTATCTTGAGTTGTGGAATAACGTGTGTGAACATGAGATAATACAGTATAATGTGGTCTATGTTGAAATTAAACAGCTTGAGGTTTATGAAAATTGTGTGTAAATGAAGTGGACTTACTTAGTGTTTTAATTGGGTTGTCTTTCCTCGATTTTTATTGACTTTTAGTTAGCTTGTGTTGAAAGAGTGATGCAAACTGTTTTAGTGTTAAAAGAATTTTAATGTATAGTCTGAAATGAAGAATAGTGACATGTGCAGCATAGCTCCAGGTTGGATTTTCCCACCTCACAGTCCATTTCTGAATTTTGTCGTTAATATACACAATATGCATCACATGGTAGGCTCCAGAATTTATGGTGCGAATGTATTTTTGCTCAGGTCAAAAAGAGGGTCGGTACATTTGGATGTAGTTGACAACGCATAACTGATATTTTTCAGCCAATCAGAATGCGTTGTTGTATTATTGAATTTGGAGTGTTTTTACAAATGATATAGGATCTTGATTCTATATATGTAAAATAGATTCTGGAGCTGACTTTCTTAGCAACTGAACTGGCCTAGCAATGGATTCAATATAGATTTTACACTTCATGTCAGCTAAGAATGTTAGCCAGAGAAGGTGCAACAAATCACTTTCTTGGAGGTTAAAATCAACCATGCTGATGGAATGCATGGAGAGGACTATCAGATAATTAATGGGGAGAAGTTTACTTTTGGAGGCGTTAAAATTAACAAGCATCTTTTGTCCCAGTTAACGACGGTCTGAGGCAAAAGATAGCATGTTATTTTTTACTATTGTGAGATGCGATGGTAAACGAAGCACCCCTTTAAGTCTGGCCCCAGTATTTCCCAAATATTCTGATGAAATGAAAAATTATCTGCCCCATCACCACTTTCTACTCATTTATCTTATTTACATTGGCTGCTCTCAAAAATGGTATTTTTTTATTATTAAAACTTTCATGAAATACATGTAAGAAAAGAAGAAGAAAAAGTGTTCAGAACGAGAAACACTAACTAAAAATAACAATTTCCAATCAAGCTTCCGCAATTTGACCCTTTCATTGTCTCGATTCAAAATGAGAATGCAATCAAACCAATCCTAAACAATAATATAGACTATTTTTTTTATGGGAGTGGACATGGGGAGTTGGGGGGGGGGGTCAAGTTTAGCTACCACATAATTGTGTAGCATCAATTCCTGTGGGATAACTAATTAATCCACTTTTTGCCCAAGAAAACCGATTTATAAAACCAAAAAACAGTAGAAAACATTTTCTCACATTTTAACAAAAGTGTATAGCAGTAAATAAGCGATTAAAAAAAGTCTTCAAAGAACTCGCATTTTCTCTGCCCATTGCACTAACTTGTTTTCCCACATTTCTCACGCACCACACATCAAGCCTCCTCCTCTGCCTCCTCCCAGACCCAAGCAATATGTGAAGGATTTTTTTTTAATTTATAATACATTGTTGTTACTTTCTTCATTTTTCTCCAGGTGTGGACGTGCTGTTAAATAGGGAAAAAGAAAAGCAAAACTTACATCAACTGATACTTGGACAAAATATAAAAATTAAATGTTGCACTGATTGAGTTTTCCGTTTCCCTATTTTAAAAACTCGAATTATGTTTGTTTTTTATACTTTCCTGTGTAAATTTAATTTTTCTGTATAAACAAAAAAAAAAAACAAGTAAAAATCTCGATACTTAAACTTAAAAATACAAATAAAAAAAAAAAAAAAACATCTTTTTCACGTTTTTTTTTTTGTTTTTCTAAATTGCGGAAAAAAATAAACTAACACTAACAGTATTTTTAGATTAAAATTTTCAGCAGCCTTGACGCTACGTAAAATAAATAAAACAATGACACGATCTTTAAAAAACAAAACTTCTAGAACTGGATTTTTTTTTATTAAATTTTAGTGACAAAAAATACAAAATTAACTTAAAAAAAAATAAAACTTACCTTGTCGCGGTTAAAGTTTCCATTTATTTTTTTTTAATGTTTGTAAATAAAATAACACAAGGAGATAAACTTTAAAAAATAATTTTGTTGCTTGATAAATATCTCTACTCAACAAATTTGTTTTTCCGGTCGTAAAAGATTTTTAAAACTCCAAACTTCTTTAATACAATTTCTTTTTCTATTCAAACAATCAGAATGGAATTTAAAAAGAATTTCTTCAGTAACAAACAAACTTGAAGGAATAATTAAAAAAAAAAAAAAAAAAAACTTAAACGATATTTTTCAAAATTTATTAAAAGTTTTTACTTAAATTCCAATCTGAAAAGAAAAAATTCTTTTGGCGAGAAATGAAAGAAAAGAGAGAGAGAAAACGGGTGCAAAAATATAGGGAGCAATGAAATGACTACACAATACACATCCTATGACATAGGTTTTTAGAGAAAGAATCCTGGCCCACGGGTAGACGGTTGAAATTAAACAAACAATTAATTTATATTTCGCATTAAAATATTACCAAAATAATTTACTAGAAAAGAAAGTTAAAATAATTTTATTTGTTTTCTTTCTTTAAAATAAAAAATAATGGCAAGCAATTTCCTACCTTGAAAACGAAATTATTTTTAAATTAACCCCTGGCAGCAATGTCATTTTTCCCACGATAATAAAATACATGAGTAAATCATAAAGTAACAAAATCATCATGTTACTCCTTCCTTACGATAGAACACATGAGAAGGTCATTGAGCCAACATTAACAATTCAATAGTAATAACATTTCTCATAAACCCGAAAAAACTAAAGAAACCCTAAAGAAAATCTTTTTCACTATTGTTAATTCAAGCCCAGATAAAAGCTAGATTTTTCAAATGTTGGCTTTCAAAGCAAGCAGACAAGCTATTTTTACTTCAAAGACTCACGCTACACAATCTTATTCTATTTCCAAATATTTGGTATTCTTACTTTAAATCAAATTTACATGAGTTTGTAAAAACACACACACACACACACACACACACACACAACGAATTTTGACAAAAATTTGGAGCTAAAAGTTATGAATTTCCACTGGTGTATCCCTTTGGTTGGTTGAGGTCTTATTGGATTAAAAAAATAAACTTAAAAAACAGATTAACAATTTGATTTAGAATAGAAAAATAAAAACTTCCGTTTATAAAATAATTTGCTTTTTGTAGGGTTTGCAAAGTAAATTCCATTATTAAATTGAAGAATCAAATGATTTAACTAAAAACAAAGAAACTAAAAAAATCTTTGCGCCAATTTCTTCAGTGCTTCACATTAATAAATAAATGTTAATTTTTCCAGTGATCGACATCATACAAGAATTTACGTTTACAGATTTATGAAAGAAAAAAATCTTTTAAAAATAAAAAAAAATTCATTCTCGATTCTTTTTTCTTTTTATTTAAAGTAGCTTGAAATTAAAAAGTAATTGCCTTTTTATCTCCGCCTCTTTACTATTTTTGGTATTGTTCAATAGGTTTTCTTTAAATAAGACCAAAAGCAGCTGCTGCAGACGTGCTGGGCTCATCAGTCACTTTGTCAGGTTGACTAGTATAATCCCCCTTCTTGCAGATGCATCTTTAAGGAGCCTTCTGAAAGAACTGATGATACGAAACATTGAATCATCTCCACTCCAGTCTAAAGCATTTCACTCGGTACTCACAAAAAATTAAAAATAAACACTCCATCAGAGACGCATGCAACCGTTTTTTTTGGGGGAGGGGGGGTTAGAGTAGGGAAAATAAAATCATAATGCCATGAAGAAAGCTAGTCTCTTGTTGAGTATCCTTCCTACTATTCTGGCCTTAAGCCACACTCAACAAGGTACCGGCGTGGAGCGATGACTCGAGAGTTGCACAAAATAGCGCCCTACTAATAGGGTAGCCACAAAAAAGTATTAAAGTAAAAACAAACAAATCTAGCTTATTTTATCAAAACCCTAAAATATGGCCTCGTGTGCAGGGTTTTGTTTTGATTAAAAAAAAATAAGTTTTATTTCCCATCGATGCCAAATTCCAAATGCTTAATTCATTTTTAAAAGAAGCACTTTTGTTTGACTTTCCTTGCTACTTCTCTCCAAGTCAAAGGTTATTTCTTCTCACAATCACCAAGGCTAAGAAAACTGAATGTTTAATTTTAAAAAATCCAAAAAGACAGTGCAAGATTACTTTCTGAGAAACAGCAGCTGATAAAGACAACCCAACCATAACAAAAAACAACGAAAATAGCCATTTCATCTAACCCGCCCCCAACTCCGATCACGTCCGTTCTCTTTCCTCCAAGCTTTGCATACACTTGGAGCCCCAAAATCTTTTTCGCGTATGTATGTACCTACGCCTGCCTTTCCTTAAGAACGAAACAAGGTATGGGACTAAAAAAAAAAACAGACTACTGTTGATGAACATCCCTCCCATTTTTGTTTTATCTCCTTCCCAAACCTGAATCTCCAATTTCCCACTTACGGCAAAAAAAAAAAAAAAAAAAAAAAAAAAAATTCGTTTCTTTTGGTTCGAGGAATTTTGATGGAAAAGACTAGTATGTAAAAAAAGAGAATGAATGAGAAAGAATAGGAAGAAGCCAAAATTTGTCATGTCAAATCAAATTGTCAATTACTATATACGTGTAAAATATTTTAACACTAAATGAAAAAATTTTGTGTTTAAATGAATACAATAATCATTATTACTTTAGTTTTTACAATAAAGCTGAACTTAAGTTCGACTTTCTGCAATATCGGGTAAAAAAAAAGAAAAAAAACCATGGCCATGAGAATTAGTTACCTATTTGTTAATTATTATCCCAATCGGTTTATTAATTAAATATCAGATTTTAGTAATTCTTTTACAAAAAAGAATCGATTTTTTAAAATATTGTAGACTTCTTTTGTTTTCTGGTGCTGTTTCGAAGCGCGTAAAAAACAAAACTTGATTCTGTAGAAAAAAAAAAAAAAATGAATTACCTAAAAATTCCCTTCGCGTTATTACCTCTCTGAAAATAGTTTTTTTTTTTTCCGATTCTGATAAAAAGGAGAGAAAAAACAGTTCATTATATGAAATTTCGCAAAAGTTATTTTTAATTTTACCGTAACGTATTACTTAAAATAAGTATTTTCAACAATTAGCCTTTTTTTTCTTACACATTTTTGTTTAAACTGCGGGATCTTTTTTATCCGACAAACCAAATTCATTAAAATTATTATAAAAATGTGTCAACAAAGCAACAAATTCTGCTGAGGAGACTTAGTTTAATTTTGAGAATCGTGCTTCGTGCAGCTTTCGGAGCGAAGAAAAAGTTTAAAATATTGATTTTTTTTTTTTTATATATATTTTCTCTTACGATTAAAGAAAAAAATCAAATCATTTGTTTCTTTTTCTTTTTTTTAATTGAGGTATGGGGGGGAGATGTTTTTCCTTTTTAAAGAAATAATAAGGGGGAAAAAAATCAATAATTATTCTAACTAAATTTTTTACGGTTTTAGCACAAAATATTAAAAAATATAAATCAGCAGAAGAACGTTTGGTTCTATGACCAATTTTGAAAATTTTCCTTCCGGATTTGTTGTAATAAATTTTTTTTTTCTTTTTACAACCGAGAAAAAAAATTGCCAAATTTACCAGGAGCCGGCTTTTCTCTTTTCAAGAGAATGGTTCAATGAAAATGGCCACAAAAAGGGGTCAACATCTAAACGTAGTTTGTCCAGTCAAATAATAAATCTTTGCAAGCTATGCACTGTAAAGAAATTATAAGAGATGTCACATTCGACAAGATAATGGGAGTGGGTAAGCAAGAGTCGTCGTCATCATGAAAGCGAAATTATTGATAAAAGAAAGTTGAAAGAAATGAATTTTAAAAGACCAAAAAATGGGGGAACAATTTTATTTTCATGTTACAGACTGGGCCCCTAATTTGACACGCGCGTATAAAATTTTCAGATTTGACTTTACATGAATTAAAGTAAACCATCTTTTAATAGCATTTCATGTTATTTTTTTTAAACTTTAAAAAGAAAAAAAGCATTTAAAATTTCTCAAAAAAGTCGCCTGAGAAAATTATTTAATAATTTAACTTGTTTTAAGGTTTGAAATTATAAATTCAAAATCAATGTAATTATTTCACAAGCAATAAAACTAAAAGTAAAACCGAAAAAAAACTAAACAAATTATTATATTATTTAAAAAATAAAAAGTAAAAAAAATAAATATTCAAATTTAATGTACTTTTTGCATTTTTCCCATCCGTAAATAAAAAAATATGCATCTTCAACAATTTATAAATGACGTTAAGTTAACATTTCAAATCTTTAAAAAAAAATATTTGAATGTATTTTGTAATCATTTTCCTAAACATAAACAAAGATCGCTAATACCGAGTTTGTTTTTTGTTTTTAATGCACAAAAAAAAAGAACCTTTTTTAACCAAAATAAATTTACCGTTATTTCACAATTTCAGACATTTGAAAAAAAACAAAACAAATTATTTTACAACTTTTTTTTAAAAAAGTTAATAAAGCAAAAGAAAGTGACTAATCTTTCTCTTTTCTGTATTTTTATGTTTTAAATTTATCATTCGATCGCTAGATTTAAGTTTGTTTTTATCTGCAAAAGAAGGCAAAACCAAAAATAAATAAAAGCACGCACCTACCTTTAATTAGTGAAACAGTGCGACTTTCTTTTCACAGTAGCATCATAGTGCGGTCAGCAAAATGAACAAAATTTGCAAACTGTTCCGATAACGTAATAAATAAAGAAACAATCGGTGTACTTTCAACTAATTAATATTTTAAAGCAAAGCATTTATTTAAAGACGGTCATTGAATCTGGTCAGGAACTTTCATTTGCCAGCCGACGTTTCCTTCCTGTGCGTATAAAAAAATAGGTTGCTCCCCTTCCGGGAATTATCTCCTCCTGACAATGGTCAAAACATTCCGCCAGAGAGCGCTAGCGGTCTTTCGAACTTTTAAAAACTTTTTTTTGTTTTTAAGATGTAAGCCGTGGCTCATCTTGTAAATACGTTGCCTACAACAAATTTGAGACTGAAACTCAGAACATTATAAAATGTTTCCATAATTTAATCCAGACTCATTTATTCACTGAACTTATGTTAGTATGGCACAAGGCCGTAGTAGCATCTCTTCAAGAAAAATCAGACTCACTACAGTACACAAACACAAGTAATAACCCACCATCATTCTTTTGCAAATCCAGCAGTATTGTGACTTACTCAGCATAGTCTGTGACATGTTGACAAAAATGCAATCCCCATTAAGGATTGACGTTATATAAGTTACTTGTTTTGCCAGAGAAACTTGCTAAACTATATGATAGATACATTTTTAATTAATATTTACCAAGTTAAGATTAAACTTACAAGGCTGCATTAGTAGGATACTTCATTTGAATCTAACTCTCAACACTAGTGAATGATCTGCAAGAACAGCTCATTAGCTATTACTCACTAACAGGTACCCATCCAAACTCCTTTTGTCTACACTAATATAATGGATGCTAATATAAATAAATAGACTATTGTCCTTTTTGTTTTCCTTCTAATCAGTAAATGTGGTGACAATTGAAATCATTTTTGAATTATCCAAATTTTAATTTTTTTCTGGCCTTCTTCAAATAGAAGCTTTCAAAAAGATTGGTATGGTTTGGAATCTGTGTTAAAACAATAACAAAGATGAAAAGGATTAAATATTAGCAATAATAATATGTCAAAGTCTTAAACAAGAAAATAAGAGAATTTTAAATCTTATCAGTCATAACTGTATGCTGTACAATTAATCACAACCTGATTTTTATGTGCTTCTAATTGACTAATGAATGAATGCCGGTGGTGGTGGCTGTGATTAATGCTATTAATAATAACGATTGTGATGATGATGGTGATGATAGAAATTATAGTATGATTGGGAAAAGAAGTTAGTGATGATGGTGGTGTTGAACTTGGTCAGTATAGTGATGATGATGAGTGTCGTAATAGTGATTATAATGCTATTAATTATGGTGGTGATAGAAATTATAGTAATTATAATAGGAAAAAGTGGCTGGTGATTAATCTAGTAAGTATAGTAATGATGAGGGTGGTGGTGGTGATGAATGGTGAGTATAGTGATGATGTGGGTTGTGGTGGTGATAAATCTGGTGAGTATAGTGATGGTGATGGTGGTGACGAATGATGAGTATAGTGATGATGAAAGTGGTGGTAGTGATGAATCTGATGAGATGGTAATGAAATTCGTGGTGGTGGTAGTTATGAATCTGGTGAGTAGAGTGATAATGAGGGTGGTGATGAGTCTGGTGAGTAGAGTGATGATGAGTATGGTGGTGGTGTTTATAGTGATTATAATGCTATTAATGATAGTGATAGAAACAATAGTGATTATGATAGGGAAAAGAGGTTATGATGATAATGGTGGTGATGAATCTGGTGAGTATAGTGATAATAGTGATGATGGTGTGAGTGATCTTGTGATCAGTCATGGTTTTGGGATGGAAGCATTATCACCAATAATCCAAAGTTCCTCATAAGCCTTCATAATATAATCAGGCTTTGTTGGATTCATATTGTAATCTTTGTGAAGAAAAACTTTAAAAATCTATATAAATTAAAATTTAGTAAAATAAACAAATTATACACCCATTTTATAGCAGACACATTATTAGAATATATTATGTTTTCAGACAAAATAAAACCTCTTTTTATTGAACTGCCCTGGGTTTGACGTCAAACTACAAATTTCTTATTGGGAGATTGGAGGTTTTCAGGAGCAATGAACCACCTTTTTACTGCTGTTGTTCTCATGTTCATCTTGATCTGGGGTGATAACACCTGTTTAGGGTCCCAGCTATGTCACAAATAGCAAACAATCAACAGTAAATTTTTATAATAAAATTACCAGCAATACATTTTTATAATTAAATGAAAATCAATACAACACTAAAAAAGTAAAAAAGATATTTTTATAGTAAAAATACCAGCAATACATTTTATCATCTACAAATTATATATCTAAAAATGATAAGTTTACCCTGAAAGTATAAAATTATGTACAAAATATCTGTAGTTGAAGGCATAAAATTGTGTTTGAAATATATGTAACTGAAACCATAAGATTGTGTACAAAATATTTAGATTTCAGCAATAAAAAGCCCATAGAGTTTGATATGCCTCTAAATACAATCAATCAATCAAAATTGAAGGCATACAATTGTGTTCAAAATATATTTAATTGAAGCCATAAAATTATGTTCAAAATATTTAGATTTCGGCATTAAATAACCCATAGAGGTGTTGATATGCTGCTAAACAAGATCAACCAACAAACAATTTATTGAAAATTATTATTAAGATACAATATCCCTATTGAATAGATACCAACTTAAAATAAAATTTAATATATAATTTATGAAGAAAGATAATATTTGCACCTCATTTAAAAATTATATCAAATTATTAATCTGCAAAGTTTAAGCTTTTAAGCATTTATAGTTATTAAGTCAATTGGAATTTTATACTCTTCAAATAACAGAATTGAGTCAAACATTTTTCTGTTAAATATTCATGTATCTACTACTATGTTTGCATGCCAGGTATAAATAAAGGAGAATGAATCAAGTAGCTAGTCTGAGTAACAGTTCAAGTAAAAGTTTGAGTCAAAGTAGTAAGTGGAGTCATTAAGAAATCTTTCTGCATCTAGTCTATTTCCTGTTGTATGTAAACTTTATAAGAAACTGGACTAAAAAAAGAACAAAGAATTTTAAAAAATCACCTCAAGAATTTCTTGCTTATAAAAATGTTGTATTTACTCTTTTACCTTTTTCTTCTTTTCCTTTGTAAATAAGTTGAATATTTTTACAAGACCAAATTTTCACTCCCTCAACCTCAATATCATGATATGAGAATGCTGAAACCCAATCTTAAAATATTTAAATCTTTGGGTGGTTGTATCAACACACACACGCACGCACGCACGCACGCACGCACGCACACACACATGCACGCACGCACACACACACACACACACATGATTATTCCAAAATATGTCAGCAAAAAATGGAGTTGCTGGAAATATTAACATGGACTGTTTGTAATTTCAGTTTGTTTGTAAAAAAGGATTTTTGCCATATTCTTAGTTTGTTTTTGGTTTGGCAACATTTTCTAAACGTTTTGAAAAAGAAAACTAATCAGAAAATTCAGAAATAACATTTTTTCCAACAAGATTTTTATATGAATAAAATTTAAAACTTATACCTGAAATTCATCATTTATATTTGTCAAGTAAATAATCACTATGTTATGTATTATAAATGGTTAGGAAATAAGAAAAGCATTACTAACAGACAAAGAGGGTTTCTGTTGTTGTTATTATTTGTCAGTCACAAATGGAACTCACAAAATCTGTCCTCCTCATGACCACTGAGGATTATATAGAATGTCTCTCGTCTATATGCAAGTGATCAAACTTTTACATTTACATATCATTACATTATTATTTGATATCCTCTCCAGCTCTTAGCTGTTTCAGCTGGGGGTGATGTTGATCATATCTCAGCTCCTACCTGCAGTTTAGAGACCGCAACACTTTCCTCAGCACATAAGATGTTCCAAGCTGCACTGTCACCTGCTCACTCCCAATATCTCCAAGGCATCTTGTGAAGCAGAAAGATTCCTGAAAATAGTCCTGAGGGGTGCACCAACCACAAAGGGACAACTTGAATTGCCAGTTGTTACATTTCTCTGATTTGTCTTGTCAAGTGTTGGTGCTTCTGCATTTTCACCTGCTCTGCCTTAACAATATTCTGATCCCAAGGTACCACAACATCTAAGATCAGGACACATTCATGGTTGCTGTGGTTTAGAAATGTGACATCAAGATGATTGCTCTCCAAGTGCTTATCAGTCAAGATGTTCGTATCCTACATAAGCTTCACTTGCTCATTTTTGGCTATTGACAGTGGTGAATATTCATACTATTTCTCCGCATGCCATACTTTCTGCACAGTTTTCAATGTATTCTGAGGGCAACTTTGTCATGACATCTTCTGTGCTTGTTTTGTGTCATCTGCATGCAGCCACTTTCCTACACAGCCTGTACAAGAGCAATTGAGCTGTTCCATCAACAACGTATTTGAAAGTATTTGTTCTTAATGCCTGGCATAGCACAGCAATAATCATCCATTCAGTTTCTTTCTTCAAAAACCACCTCCATGATTCCAGATCTGCCACCTCTTCAGTTTCTTATACTCTGTGACAATTAGATCTCTTTCTCTTTCACTCTGCATGCTAGCTGTGTATGTGAACACACCACAAAAGCAGAGAACAAAATAAAAATGGTTGTTTTCTGCGCATTAGGCTCCGTGCATCACATCCAGTCTATGAAGTGAGCTCCAGCAATGACCAATCGTGAATGTTCCCACCAGAAAAAGAGATGCTCCTGGGAACTACCAGCCCTGCTTAAAAGCAGGTTTCTGAGAATGACCAGAGTAGTTGCAGCCACCGGCCATCACATAGGGCATTACTTCTGCTGCTGCTGCTGCTGCAACTGCCACTACCACCAACTGTCATCCTGATGACTGGCCACTGAAACAGAAATTCCACCCATCCTTCAACATCTCTTTATGACATGCCAACAATAAACATTGTTCAAATCTAATCCTTGCTATTCATTTCTCCTGCTACCAAATGCTTAATATAACAAGTTTCATGTGCAAATGATCTATAAAAGGCTTTCTCCTTCCTTGCATTAACTTTTTCATAATAGATCCTCTTACCATAATCCATCAACCTTTCTGTCTCCATAATGACTTTCCATTCAGTGCTCTTCTTAGCAACCACTCCTGGCTATTCTGTAAGTATTCATGCAAGGGTTTGCATTCTGATAATTCTCCTACCCCTATGAAACATCTTCTGCCTTCATTTCAGGGCCAAATTACCCCTAGGATGTAAGCACTTGTTTATGTTCAGTATCTTCCTTGCCATTTAGTCCAAGTTTGCAAAGACCTCTTTGGTCCATTCAACAATACATGCATCTTACAATTCTGACTGCCCAAACCATTGATGCCTGAAACAAAATTTCAACCATTTAGCTTCTTATACACCAAATATAATTCTATCATATCTGTGATTTCATCTTGTCATTGGGAGTCTCATCCATCTGTAGAACACCCAGGTAGTTATAACCCCACTGTTATTTACTTGCGATGAGAAAAATACCATGTTTTATGCTTGAATATACCACTTAAATAATTTTTAATATTTCTCTCAAAGAATTGAATAACATAATACATAACGGAATACAATGAATTCAGTTGTTCCTTGTTAGAAAATTTAAATATGCACAATTTCAAATATTTTCTAGGCTTGACACAATCAAATATGGCTGACTGATTTTCAATGTTGTCTGTCCCTTCCATTTTTTAATTTTTTGTTTGTGCAAATAAAAGCTAGAAATTTATATTGATAACTTGATTTGTTTTTGATAATGAACAAATGAAAATAAAACAGAAAGAAATTAAAGGGACAAATGATAAAAGCAATTTACAAAAAGGAGACAGAAAAAAGAAATCAATTTAAAGAATCTCAAAAATGTCATACATATTTGGTCCCATCTATTTAGAAGCTACTGTCTCACTACAATGGGTGAGGTGCCATTTTAACTTTATGAATCTTATATGAGATAAGGAGTCTAAAAATAATGGTAGTTCATGCATAAAACCAAGAGTTGTGTATAAATGTTTATATTCTCTTTACTGTATATTATTAAGGTACCCTTACACAACTGATGTTTTGTGATATTAATTCAAGTATAAGTGAACATTATTTGTTGTTATTAAGATACTGGGAATTATATCAAAGAGGAAAACAAATACGTGGAACAAATTCCTAGTAACCTTAAAATGTGTGAATTGTAAAAAATCCTTCTCAGATCTTGGTCAGATTTCTCTCCATGCAGTGATCAACATCACTTGATGTTTTTCTGCAAATATTATATCTTTTTCTCTCATGGATGCTACTCTTTATCTAAAATATATTTTGAAAATGAATATGTAAATTTAAATGTATGAAATTTTATATTTTTACATATATATATATATATATATATATATATATATATATATATATATATATATATATATATACACACATTAGTGGATTATGTTTGGCAGTATATCAACCTCTATGGGGTATTTAATGCTGAAATCTAAATATTTTGAACAAAAATGTTATGGTTTCAACTAAATACATTTTGAATGCAATTGTATGCCTTCAACTGTATGCATTTGTATGACTAACAATGTATTGTTAGTCATTTTGCTATTAAACAATTTTACTATAAAAATGTATTGTTGCCAGGTACTTCTACAAATATGTATTATTAGCAATTTTTTATGTGAAAATGAATTGTTGGTATTTTTGCTGTAAAAATGTATTTTTATGCTTTCATAGTGTTTTGTTTTTGTTAGGGGGTTCACTCTTTGTCCATAGCTATCACTTGGGAACAACACCAATTAAGTGGTGGTTCCACGCTCCTCAAAACCTTCATGAGTCTTGCTGCCAGATGTAGTTTATCATCATACCCAGGACAACATATATATATATATATATATATATATATATATATATATATATATATATATATATACTTTTTTTATTTTAGGATATTACATGAAAATACTTGCAGTCATGTTTTAAAACATATCGACGCATGTCATCAGGCAATTGTAAATTACTGGCAAGTGAACAATTTATTCAGATTTATTTAAATGTTACGAACATTGGAATTGTACTCTATTCATTCTCATCTCACTTGGATACATATACATATACATATATATATATATATATATATATATATATATATATATATATATATATATATATGTATGTATATATGTATGAGATAATATATATTTTTATATCTCAAGAAACAATATTGGGAAATTGTATAAAATTTGTTACTACTACACCCAAAACAATAAAAAACTTAGTTAATACTAAACAAAACAATGAGCTAAAACCTGAAGGAGGAGTTTACTGTAATAACTGCCAGAAAAAATATATAGGAGAAACCTCAAGAAATCTAAATAAAAGATTATATGAACACAAATTTTACAAAACAATATGTCAAATGTATTGGCTGCCTACCATAATGAGACTGACCACAGTTTTGACATAAAAAATGCTACTCTGATCAAAGGCAAAAATAATTCACTAAGATGTAAATGTCTAGAGAATGCTTTGACTCCAAGGTCATTCAAAATAAATTTGCTCCCTGGCTTTTATAATATATCACCATTCCTGGCAGATCTTCTAATATCACAGTGTGGGATACCTACTAACAAAAATGATGGAAAGAAAAAGAAAACTCTCTAAATGAATTTGTCCAAATATAAAAAAAAGAAAATTATAAAATTCTCATCAGCCCTTGTGTGCATGTGTAGTCGTACCAGCATAACAAATTTAGTCTGGCGAAGTCCTGAAAGACAAAATGCATCAAAAGTAAACTTTGTTCACTTTGTTATACAATTCCCCAACACACACACACACATACACACATATATAGAGAGAGAGAAGGGGCGAGAGAGAGAGACTGTATGGTTGGGTTAATGGATAAAAGGTTGGAATGATAAATTAGAGAGCCAAGTTTAATTATTTCTACTCAATGGCCTCCAGAATAAATACCATATATCCTATAACTACTCTGGTAATACAATAGACCTTGCTACCTGTAATGTGCCACTATCCAATACATATAAATACTCAAGCCTAAACACAACACACATGGTTTGAACAGTCAAGCCTGAAACAGACTGTCACTGCTTGGTGTTGACTATAAGTGCCCACTATACACACACATATATATATGTGTGTGTGTGTATTTGTGTGTGTATGTGTGTGTGTGGTGTAAGTTTCCTTGATAATGCTGTTGTTATGAAATCAACATATATTTAAACAAACATTCTAAATTTAATACAACTAACTTAATCATCTGCAATATATATATATATATATATATATATATATATATATATATATATATATATATATTAACTATGCTAGGGCTAGCGAAGTAATCTAGTTGCTATTATTTGGAAATCCACAAATGTGTGTAAATAAAGATTATTTTTTAGTTTGATCAATGAAAATTAGTCAAAATTCTATTTACCAGATTTGTTCCATGAAATTCTCTTTTGGGTTTTTGTTGGTCGGCAACTTTTTATAGAGATTCTTTCGGCTGGATATAACAATCCTCGAATCAAAAGCCGGAGTTGATACTAGCAGCAATTCCTTTTACAACTGACTTCAACTAACAACCCTTTACCCAAAAACCTATTTTGCATATTTCTAGATGTTTCTCGAATCATCTAGATTCTTCTCGAATATACTGGAATGACATAGAATCTTCCAAATGTTCTATTTCAAATTTCTCTATTTTACAACTACTCCATGAAAGAAGACATTTTTGTATTAACAGGTAGGACTCAGTAGAATCCCTTACTATAAATCTTAACCTTATTGAGACTTTCTTTTTATAGAAATACATCCTCGTAACAATATATATATATATATATATATATGTAAATAAATAAATTACTCCCTTCGAGATCTTATACACTAATCAAAAGCGTTTGCAAAGTTGTTTTTCACAATTACTATCAGATGCTTATCATGTTCTCTTTAATCTCATCCCTTTCAACAATAATTGTGAAAAACCAGATGTTGCAAAAATTCAAACATTTTTTTATCATTTTTTTTCTAATCATTTGTTTGAACTATTTCACTCCAAGCAAGGCAATAAAGCCATTAAGAGGTTCCTGTGAGAGAATACACTCTCTATGCCCAGAAAAGAAATTGCTTTATATATATATATATATATATATATATATTACAGATGTAGCTACAATATATCTCTAAAAGAATATGAATAAAGACAAAAGGAAAACTTATCTTAGCTAACATGTTTCATCCTCTGATGGAATGCAAATGTTTGGATTTTATTTTGTGACAAGTATTTATAAACAAAAGTAAAATGTTTTTAGTTCTTCAAAATTTTAAAATTTAAACAGTTACAATCACATCCAAAACTATTATGGATATGGTGAGAAACAAAATATCCATCACAATAATAATTCTGAAGTAGCTATATATAAAATCAACTGTCATAACTGCTCTTTACAATACATTGGGGAAACTTGCAGAAATTTAAAAAAACATATCTATGAACACAAAAAGGAATTTTTGTTGAATTCATGATGGAAAATAACTGTTCACACACATAGATATGTGAAAATTCTTGTAATTTTTATGGCTTTTAGGCTCAAGCAGTTGATACTGGCAAAATTGTTTGATCTGTTACAGATTCATTTTTTATGGAGAATGGTTTCATATATATTGACCAATGAGAGCCAATTTCTTGAAGCCCTTGTGAAAACTTGGAATGAGCCAATATGATGGTTGCTTTTTCAATAAAAAGGACGGCTATGAGTGGATAAGGAGTGGATAAGGACAGAGAAGAAAAGAATGTACAAAAGAAAAGCAGTTAACAGAGGAGTCAATTAGTACCCACTCTTCAAAGGACTGGTCCAGTGAAGGAGGTCATAAATCAAGAACTGATGTCACCCTGCACCCTTCCAGGTCATCCAAGATGTCCAACACCCACAGTCAATCAAATAGTTGATTGCTTCAGTTAGGTCCTGCTTTATCCCACATTGTGATTTGTTTTGATCATAAGGCAGCCAAGATTGAATCATCATCAGGTATCTTCATATTGGGCTGGTCATATTAAATATCAGTCAAATTTACATCCAGTGCTGTTATGTAGTTAAGTAAAAGTAATAACCCCAATTAGAGTAAAAAGGCATGATTTACATCTACATGTTATATGTCATAGCGGAAGGACTATATGAACTACAGGGGGTAGGAGGCATGGTCTCCTCTGAAGTGCGCCAACCTCAAATTGGACATGTGAAAGACAGTAGCCATGTTGAAAAATATCAACATTCAATGCCATAAAAATATATGAAACTGTTTTCTGTCATAAAATTATATTCGACCGAATAATTACTGTTAATATCTGGTGGTCACTAACAACAAAAATGCATACAGCTGAAATTTGTCACTAATACACCAAAGAGCAGCATATAAAAAAGGTGTGTCTGATACACTTGACCTATTTAATAACAGAAAGTGTACACATGGAAAAAAGATTTCACATGTGGAAATACTGGAAATGTGACAAAAGGATATACTATTAAAATTAGCACAAAACAACACATAAGCCTATAAAGTCGACTAGGAAATGTTGTATTTAGCTTTAAAAGTTAAAGTAGAGGCAAAAAAAGGTCAGAGGTGAACAAAGTTGTTTTTATAATCAACCTCTAAATGAACACGTGAATGGAGAAAAATGTATTATACATTGCTTTGCCATTGCTCGTTTCATATGGAAAAATGCTAGGTGCATTGTGCTGAGTAAGAAATGAACATTTCACATTTGATTGCATACTCATATTGTAACATGTTCAACAGTTAATGGATGATAATATCACATGTTGGATAATATCACATGTTGGATAATATCACATGTTTTGGTAAAGGGTTGTCAGTTGGTGTAAAGGAATTGCTGCCAGTATCAACTCTGGCTTTTGATTCAAGGATTATTATATCTAGCCGAAAGAATCTCTATAAAAAGTTGCCGACCAACAAAAACCCAAAAGAGAATTTCATGGAACAAATTTGGTAAATAGAATTTTGACTAATTTTCATTGACCAAACTAAAAATTTATCTTTATTTACACACATTTGTGGATTTCCAAATAATAGCAACTAGATTACTTCGCTAGCCTTAACGTAGTAAAGACACTTGACTCTCCTCCCTTTCTCCCTCGTAACACTTCGCCAGTAACTCTGTGTTTTCAGTTTTGTATAGCCAATTGTATATCTTGTATATATTTTATTTTGTGTTTTTCCTAGTAAATTAAATATTTGTTTGTTATTTTAGCTCTGTGTTTTGGCAAATCATTCTTTTTCTTTTGTTACAATTATCAACATGTAACAGGTCACAAATATAATGAGAGTGTTTGGAAGAAAGATTTATTCTCCCATTTACATTTCCCCCATTATGGGCATTATTACATCCATGATATAATAACACCATTATTCACAGATGGAACAGAATGGCTGAAAGGAAAAGGAATGACAAATATGCTTTATTCTCAGAGAGATTTTTATATCACTAAGATATACACAAAACCATATATATATATATATATATATATATATATATATATATATATATATATATATATATACATGCCCCACATGGAAAATTATATATCACATATATCCATACAGCAAAACAAAGTATAAAGAGGAACAAAAAAAAAAGGTCTTACATATAATTTGGAGATACTCCTGACCTGGAGAAACCAGGTCAGGAGTCTTAGGACCCCAGATTTAAACAGTCTATATTCATCTATGTCCTAAAGGGAAATGGCATCATGTGCTTGTAAATTGCAGGGGAGGCAGATTTCCTCAGCCTAAGCCCTTTCATCCAGACTAGAAGAAAGCAAACTTCTCATTTGGTTGCTGTCCATGAACTGAAAAATGACTGCCACTTTGGTCACTATGAAGTGACATCATGAAGTGAACGTCACATGACCCACAAGACTTATTTTTCATCAAAGGGAGATAAGTGCCTTTTGTATCCTTAAAATGTCTGGTTGTACTCTTTTGGCATAGTAATGGAGTTGTTGAAAATTAAACAATGTATCTTTTCCTTCACCATTGTGCAAAAATATCATAATTCCCATTTTTCTTAAATCACTCTCCCTTCTTCATTCAATTTCCTTTTTCTCTTAGTTGGAGAATAACTAGCCATTTTAGAGTTGAAGTAGTAGGAAAAAACTAATTTTCAAAATTGATGCTGTGGAATCTTAAAAATTACTGGTACATTTAAACTACAGCTAACAGTAAAAAGTGATAGAGCAATTTTGTTAATGTCTCTAAAAACTTTTGGCTGTCATTTCACCTTTTAAAGCAAAAATTTTTGAAATTTTAAAAAAAGTTTCTGTTTACAACTGTTAATGAGCTGCCATATTGTTTTTGTGGTGTGATGGCTGGTATCATGGCTACTAGAGAGAAATTGTTCCCGTCCTATTTTCTCAGCCACCAAGAATATCAACAATATTTGCTACAATTATTAAAATAATAGATTAGTACTGTACTAACTTAAAGTTTACAAATAATATTAAAATTATTTTAAATAAATTTATGCAATAAATGTTACTCTTATTTTGGTATTCTATTAAAAAAAATCAAAATCTAAAAAAGATATGATTTTCTAAAATGCTGTAATTTCTAAATCATAAAAACTGCAATGTTGAGCATTAAATGATCACATTAGTATCCTTTGTGCAAGTGTGTTTGTAAAGGCTGCATGTTTGACATGCCTGATATACACAATTTATGAAATGCATTATTTATACATCGAAATAAATTCAACCATGTCTTTGATCTAAAGAATGCTACACTTAATGAAAAGATAAAGTAACTTACTTAGATGGAAAATTCTCTATATTGCTGTTATCGAATCTTATCAAAATATAAATCTTGATGTTTATAAATATTGCCGTTCCTGAAAGTATGTTAAAAAATTAAAAGAAAATAGTTAAATTCATAAGCTCCAGCTATTCTTAAAAAAAAAAAATTCAACATTATTTACGGACTTTCATTTATTAAACATTAAATTATGCCACTTAGCATCCTCCATAATTTGCCTAGACTTTTCTGCTAACCGGATGAATATTTATGAGTGTCTCTTAAATTAAAAATTTTTGAAAAACAAAAAACATTTTTACTTCTGTTTATAAATACTTGTTGCAAAATAAAATCCTTGTATTACCTTGATAAAGTCTATTAGAAATGCATCGGTTAAGATGAGTTATCCTATAAACTCTATTCATATATATATATATATATATATATATATATATATAGAGAGAGAGAGAGAGAGAGAGAGTGAGAGAGAGAGAGAGTGATTTACCCTGGTCTCTCCACTGAGACAGGATATGACACTAGGTCAGGTTTAATGTGGGGAACCTGAGAATGTACACTCAGACCAAGGACAAAGATTCCCGGAGTCCCCACAACAGTCACTTGCACTGGCTCTGGTACAAGCACTGATCCCTCTCTCTAGTGCAATGAGAAGGTGCAGCCTTGGGTATTTGTTCCCAGGGCTAGGTATCTCACACACACACACACACACACACACACACACACACACACACACACACACACACACACACACACACATACATACATACATACATACATATTTATTCACAGCAACCCCAGAAGATTATAAGTGCAATTTTTGTAGTTTATTTACAGAATCAGGTATACAAATAAATAAAGATAAATAAATAGAATAACTGGTGTGATTGGGAAGGGGTGGATAGAATTTAAATATTTGTTAACTGTAATATTGCATTTGGATCAAATGTGATGACACCTATTTGTTTCACCTGAAGAAAGTTCATGAAAAATACCTGTTAGTGTCATGTCTTATATATAAAACTGACATATCAATCTGCTAATCTTGTTTACCTAGACATCTTGTACTTAGCCTGAATCCCTAATATTGTAATAAAAAAAATTTTAAAAAATGTAAATGGGGTTGGGAGTCTCATATAACATAAGATATGATAAGTTTTGACCTTATTATGCACATAACTGCACAGAGAGATCCACACACACACACACACACGCACATATATATATATAAACATTTACATTATGTGTACCAAAATATATTTTATGTATGTGTCTGCAGTGACTTATATGTTAACATAAAGCTTCAAACCCACTCATCTAGAATTTCATTTGACTCTAACAAAACCTAAAACATTTTCTCCTCAAACTTTTTTTTTTCTTTCATTTTTGATGCTCTTATTTTTCCTCCCACTTTTCAAATGTACCTTCCAGATGTTTCTACCCCACAGGGCAGCTGCTCATAAAAGCCTAACCCTTACAGATGGAAGTGGGTGAGTCAACATCATTATGTTCACAAAAGAAGACTTAGTCCTTTGATTTTATAGGCTCTCTCCTAAACCTACCATTCTAGTATACCTTCAGCCAGGTGGAATGTTGCTTAACTTTATAAACATTTCTATAGTCTCATTTATTCTTTGTACAGTCTATAGGTATACTCAGTTATAAATAATAAATGGGATGCATATACTTATGTATTTTGTAAAGAATTAATGGAGTTATTTTTAATCCAACATTTTTATTACATCAAACGTGATTAAATATTATTTTATTTATTAAATGGAGTATATATTTCAAATACAAAATATCCACTATAATAACATTTGAAGTAATACTTACACATATAAATATTTTACATACAGTTGTGGAGATATTTATTCGTTTGCATTTTATTTATTTTATTCATGTAATTAGACAATTTAAAATTAAAAATCATTTTTTATTTGTCAGAGATCCCTTCTACATTGAGATCCCATCTGAACAGCGATCCTGTGATGTCCATAAAGAAATGCATAAATAAAATATTAGTTATACTTTCACTTTGTTGTGTGCATAAAAAAGTAAATAAATAAAAGGGAATTGTAATTTCAAAAATAATTATAGCAATTATAATTATTATTAATTCACTGATTCTAAACCAATGAGAATCGACTCCACTTTCCTCTGCTACACACAAACATGTGACATAATCATAATCAAACAGGCAGTCAACATGGGCAGGCTGTCAACACATGCATCAATGAAAATTTCGACTCTTTTTCCTTTTTTAGGCCATAATAGTAACATTTATCTTTTAGCACTCAACAAAAATTCAAGGTAAAAAAACAAAACCTTCTTGTATTTTCTAACTAAATTATCTGGACACTCATTACACACGTCTATAAAAACATACGAGAAAGACTGTATACACTTTGCTTATTCTTCATCATATCATTCTATCAGATTCTGATCCATATTTGATCGACATTTGACTCTCAACTCACAATTTTACTCAGTATTACTGTCTCTTGTGTCTTCAATACCACATAACAACCAAATCATAAATAATACATGTTTTGTTGATTCCACATGATGCTGCTTCTCATTTTTACAAGTATTTTTGTATACATAAATGTCAAGGGTTTTACTCATAGTTATATCTTCCCTACAATCAATTCTGAATTGGATTCATGTCTGAAATAGCAAACAAGGGAAAGAGTTTTTCAAATTGCGGAGATAATCTTTTGTCTTTTTTTCATGGTTAATAATTTCTTGACTTTTTTCAATTGCACTCAAATACCACTAATGATGGATTCTTGTCATCACTGACAGCCTCACTACTGGAGCTAACCTAAATTTATAAATGCTTACCATAGCACAATACTATTGGAGAAAATTTCAGTCTTTTTCCTTTTAATCATTTCATTCCAAGTAAGGTGATAAAGCCACTAAGATGCCAGGGATTACTGAGTGCAAAGTAAATTGAAAAACCTTTTCTGAGGAGAAAGGACAATAAAAGAACAGTTTTCAGAAACACATAAGATGACGAAGACGAGCAAATTTGTTTTCATGATAATTTTGGTAACCATTGTGCTATGGTAAACACTTAGGTCAGCCCTAGTAATGACATCCCCAGTGGATATTTTTGATGAAATTTTCCCCCAACCCTGATAAACTTATTACAACCACCCCATTTATTAATTTCACACTTTCCCCAAAACTCAAACAGGAAGCAGTAATTATTAAAGTTGGTTCAAGTTTTTATTTGCATGCATTTATGATATCCATGCGTTTATGATATGCATACATTTATGATATGCGGGCTGTTATGTTCACATATCTCTCTGCATAGTAGTAGTCATAGCACAGTCCTCTGTGTTCTGAATAGCAACCAGGTTTGCTAGGCATAGCCCCTATGGTCACCAGTTATTCTCTATTTATATTTGTCTATCTAATTTGCATACAATACAAACCTCCCTGAATCAGTGAGGCCGTATACCCTTGTTTTTTCTTTTACTATTCCTGATTATTCCTATTGTCCTTCCTCTTGTCTTTCTTGTTTTCTCTTTAATGGTGATCTCAGTCTCTCTTCATTTTCTTCTTCATACTCGTCTGTCTTTTCATTTCACTTTCTTCCATTTCCTGCTGTTGAACTTTTGTAACTTCCTGTCTCTTCTTGTTCTTGATCTTCAATTTCTATGTCATCCCGTTTGTTTCTGCTTCTGAACTGTGTCAGTATATGTTGTCCTTTTTTTTTGAAGTATAGCTGTGTTGTATCCTTTTTGTATCAGGAAATTTGCTTAGTCTCTTTATTCTTTCTATACCATACCTTTTCTTTCATTGCAAAGGACATAGTTAGAGGGGCTCTGATTTGTCTTCACATTAATGCCAAAGTTTTCTTCCCACATGTGGAATGGATCTGTAACCGAGGAGCATTTTCAGCACATACGCTTCTATGCTTTCATTAAGTGGTGAGAATGCTTTTAATCCCATTTTTACCGTTTGCACCATTCTTGCCATTAGATTGTGCATGATACAGTGGTGTCTTGTATGGAATACTTCAAATATTTTTTAACCACACACATAAGTTCTCATCGCTAAATTCAGGTGCATTGTCTGTGACTATTGTCTATGGTAATCCATTCCTTGAGAATATAGTTCTTAGTACTTGTTTTATTGTGCTGGTTTTTCTGTCTTTTACTCTGACAACCTCTGGCTATCCTGAACATGAGTCCACTAATACTAAGTACAATCCCTTATCTTTGATATGTGCGTGATCCATGTGTACTCTAACCCATGGCTCTGCTTCTTTGGGCCATGAGTGCATTTTTGCTTGCTTGAAGTTTTTAATTTCCATACATTTTGGGCATCTCTTAACGTCCTCTACATTTTTTGAATATCCTGCCCACCAGGCTTGTGACTTTAGTCTTCTTCGTGTTGCTGCTATGCCACAATGCATGTCATCATGTCCTCCTTTTAATGTGTCCCTTCTCAGTATTTGTGGAGCTACAATTATATCCCCATTGCATATTATGCCATTTTCTATGGTTAGTTTGTGCTTCCTTTCTTTAAAGAGTTGCTCTGCCATCGAACAGTTGCTCCATATATTATTTTTTATTCTCTCTACTATTCTGCTTAATATTGGGGCTTGCTTTGTTTCTATTTTGAGTCTATTTAGTGGAAGAACGTCCGTTTCTACCCAGTGTATTTGTTTTGGTCTTCAGCATTTTCCTGTTTTTCTTCTGTTTCATTCTTGAATTGTAATTTTGATAAAGCATCTACATGAGGGAGTGTTCCCTTTTACGTATACTATGTCAAAATCAAATGCCATGATTTTTATCGCCCATCTTAAAATTCTTGACAATGTGAGTTTTGGCAATTCTTTTCTTGGGTTAAATATGAATTCTAATGGTTTGTGGTCCAATTTTAATAAGAATTTTTTCCTATCAAAAGTTTTGTGCCCTTTCCATGCTCCATACAATCGCTAGTGCTTCTTTTTCAATATTCGAGTAGTTAGTTTCTGCTGACGTTAACCTTCTTGATATGTACATGGCTGGTGTTCTTCTTGTGATAGAAGAGCAGCAATCACCTTTTCACTCGTGTCTGTGGTTAATGTTACTTCTTTTTGTGAAATCAAAAAATTTTATTATTGGTTTGTTTCTCAGTATTTTCTTAGGTGTTTCAAAAGTGATAGTTTGCTTTTGTGTCCACTTAAATTCATTGTATTTTTGTGTAATTTTGCAAATGGCTCTATTATATCATTGTATTGTGGCATGTATTTACTATAAAAATTTATTAGCCCCAAAAAGGATTCTAATTCTTTTTTATTTATTGGAGCAGCTATTTCTGTTATTTTCTTTGTTAGTCTATCGTCGGGTGATATGCATTCTTTTGATATTTGGTATCCTAAATATGATATCTTCTTACAGTCAAAATTACATTTGTTTTTGTTTACAGTCATGCCTGCCTTTTTCAATCTCACTAAAATTTGCTCTGTTTTATATTTTAATTCTTCTTTAGTCCTTGCGCCTACACACACATTGTCCTGATATATTATTATATTTTTTATTTTTCCTAATAAGACTCTTTCAATTGCTTTTTGAAAAATATGGCTTGAAGTCTCTACCCCAAATGGTAGATGGGTCCATCTTAGTAAGCCCATAGGGGTGTTTATTATGGTGATTTCCTTGAATTTCTCATTAATTTCTATTTGGTTGTATGCTGCCTGAAGATCAATTTTTGTAAAATGTTCCACTTTTACTAACTCGTGGCTTGCAGTTTCGATATTTGGCAAAGGAAAAGAGTCTGAAAACATCTGGTGATTTACCCCTATCTTGTAATCACCACATATCCTTAAATCTCCGTCAGGTTTCTTTATCACTACTATCGGTGATGCCCAATTGCTACCACCTTGAGTCACTCTTTCTAGTATGCCTTGTTGTATCATTTTGTTTAACTTGGCTACTACCAAAGATAGGATATGAATTGGAACTTTTCTTGACTCTATATATTTTGGGTGATAATTTTCTTTTAGTCTAATGCTTGCTTTATAACCTTTCAATAATCCTATTTTATTTTCTTCTCCTTCCATAAAATTGATTAAGATCTACTTTTAATACATCAATTCCTAGTAATCCGTGATCTTTTTCGCATTCTACAACTGTAATGGGAATTATTTCAAAACGCTTGTCGGTTTTAAAATTGTCTTGAAATGTACCCATTATTTTTATAGTTGTTACATCAAATTGCTTTAATTGAATGATGCTTTTTTTTTTAAATTTAGGTCGTCCTAATTTTATCCAGAAATTTCTTGGTATCAACGTGTCTTCACTGCCTGTATCAACTTGCATGTTAAATATTTGGCCATTTATCCTTATTTTTTCTCTACTTCTTTTTTGTATATTCGTTGTAAATATTTCAGCTTCTTCTTCAGAGGGGGGGGGGTACTGTTTTCTTTCTATTTTCTTTTTGAATTTGCATAAGTTCTGAAAATGGTTTCTTTTTTTTGCAATTTGAGCATATTTTTCCTAATGCGGGACATTTGTACTTGTCTCTCTCATGATTTTTTTCCACAGTAGCCATATTTAATTATAGACTTGGTTGTGCTTGTCCTGTATGTCTCGAATTCTTCTTTTGGTTGTTTAAATTCTTTAATCAACTCTAATTGTTGCAAAAACTCAATGCTAGCTTCCAAACTTATGCTACTACTCTGTAGACATTCTAGTATTTTTTGTTCATGGTTTTGGTCTTGCAAGACTTCAATAGTTCTGAGAAGGATTAATCTTCTATAGACATTTTCCCTTGCTCCCAATTTTTCAAATTCAAAATACTTGGCTCATTCTTTCAATCTATGTAAGTATTGTATAATGGACTCATTGGGTGCTTGTCTCTAAAGACTTGGTTCTTTTGGCGATAACCAATCTTTTCTTTGATCTTATGTTCTTTTTCATAATTTTAATAATTTCTTCAAATGTCATTTCTTTGAATTCACTCGGGTAACACATTGTTGAAATTTTCTTCACAGCTTCACACCCAGCAGTAGCAAGAAATAAGTCCATTATCTCATTCTCTCCTCTGTTGGTCTTTGTGTCTCTTAATTTTTTTCATTCAAGCAATGTGGCAAAAATTCTTTCTATGTGTTCTGGGTCATCCAGCGAATTTAACAATCCTATCAGCAATGCCATTGTTATGTTTTGTTTTGCTTATCTCTCTGTGTAGTAATAGTCATAGTACAGTTCTCCATGTCCTGAATAGCAACCGGGTTTGCTAGGCATAGCTCCTATGTTCACCAGTTGTTCTCTATTTATACTTGTCTAATTTGCATACAATGCTGCACAAGCATTTATGATATGCACATATTTATGATATGCACATATCTGTGATATGCACAGGTTTATGATATGCATGCGTTTATGATATGACACGTATTGAAAGATTCTATTTCATTTTATTGTTTAAAAAACAGTATTCAAATATTTTTTTTATCATTTCCACAAATATTGCATTCCATTCTTTGATAAACATATTTTTTTTTAAAAAACATTTTTTGTTATTGTTACTACACAAGTTGACCATGTAGGGACACAGAAGGTGCTTATCTCCCTTTGTTGGGGATAAGTCACATGGGTCATATGACAGATGCTTAGTGATATCACTCCATACAGTGAAGAAAACAGCAGTCAAACTTCAGTTTGTTTTCAGCCACAAAGCCGTAAGGTTGCTTTCTTTAGCCTGGTTTCCACATGGCTTGAGCAGAAACTAAATCTGCCTCCCCTGCAGATTGCAAGTATATGGTGGTATTTCTCTTTTGTTATATATCTTTCCTAGATATAGCAGGAATCACCAGCTTGCATTTCTCAATTTGGAAAAATCCAAGAACCTCTGTTTTTTGTTTGTGGAATATGTCCTCGCCTGGAACACAGATGAATCCAGCCTGTTTGGATCTAGAATTCTAAACATGGCTTATCCAGACACAGGATTATCTCCATATTATACATAAAACCATTCCTTTTTGTTTCTCCTTACACTCTGCTTTGCTGTGTGGATATATATGATATATTATTCTCTACATGGGACATGTGTATATATAGTTTTATTTTTCTGTATGTCTTAGTAGTATAAAAGTCTCTCTGAGAACAAAGCATGTTTGTCATTCTTTTTCTTTTCATCTATTCCATTTCATCCGTGAACTACGGTGTTATTATATCACAGATATAACAATGCCCATAACAAGGGAAATACAAATAGGAGAATAAATCTTTCCTCCATAGCTCTCCCATTCCAACCATAACATTCTGCAGCATCAGCAAACCCCAAAAGTTAAGATAGATTTCCATGACAAATAAGTGATGCATTGGGATATAGTGTGTCAGGAATTGTTTTCTTGACTTCTTCTTTACATATGCTAAGGAGTTAGAAATAAATGTAACATCAAGCAGTGGTGAAGGCATTGTGCATGAATCCTCTGGTAGAAAAAAATGCTTTAAAATATAAACACTTACTTGCAACTTCTCAGAAGACGATGGTGCACAAATTTATTTACAACTTTTATCTGAATTATGCAAATCAATATCTAATTTATGAAACCTTTTTCACATATTAATTAAGTTGTGCCATGGCTTCTTCACATGCTACTATCTTATCAGAAAGAGCAAGAAGCCCTGGGGATGAGGTTAGGTGTTGCAGTAGTAATTCTTAAAAACCATATCTTGGCCCATTCAAGTGATTTTTTATGTCTCCTGTATTTAAACTGAATATATTTTCTAATAAATGTAGTATTTAAATTTCTTTTTGTTTAATGGCATATCAATACCTTATGGGTCATTTAATGCTGAAATTTATCTTTCTTGGAAGCTTTGACATAATATAAATATAATACATGTTATTCTGCTTTCACAATTGAATATGTGGTAGATGATATGCAGCTTTTGTGCATATACATGTTTATATAGACATGATTACTAGAGACAGTGGTATGTTTTTTTTATGTTGTAGTTTTGTTGAAGTTATATTTTGGAATACAATTTGATTTAAAAAATTGTAGGATATTATATGGATTAATGTCATAAAAATTATTTCATCTGAATTGATGTATTGCTGGTAATTTTACTATAAATAGGTATTGTTGGTCTATTTTTAATAAAAATGGATTACTTGTATTTGTATTATAAAAATGTATTTTTATACTTTCATATAGTTTTGTTTTTGTTTGGGGATTCATGATTTGCCTATAGCTGGGATCCAAACAGGTGCTACCACACTGGGTCAGGGCTGACCTGGGAACAACAACAATTAAGAGGTGGTTCCACACTCCTCAAAAGCTCCAATCTCCCAATCAGAGGCCTTGTGTTTATTGTCATACTCAGGACTAAATATTTTAAATGGACAAGCAATTTAGATTTGAAATTTGATCCTCTTGTCATCAGGGAAGTGACAACGACAAGTAGTAACTAATAAAATGGAACCAAGATGGGTCTGTGTAAAATGAATTCATTTATATCTTTCACAGACCAAGCAAATCTGATTCTGAGTTTAAATTTTGGCATTAGTGGCAAAATAACCAGTGTAAAGATGGTCAGGAATGAATGCATTAAGTCTCTCTTAAATAATTGCATGTTGCACTTCTCATAACTAATATAAAAAAGTGATTAGCACAGAGAATTATGTATCTGGCTAGAGCTCTAAATGAATATTTTATAAAGCTACATTGCATTTTTTTAAGAATGAACACTTTTAACATTATTCGGACTATTGTCCTCATCTTTGTCACCATATTTAACACAACATTTCGGACATTTTACGCTCCGGCCTTCTTCAGGTGGTTGGAATGTCGAACTGAACCCTTTATTTCGCATACTGGGGTAAACTGTTCTATGTGCCATGTCTGATGGATGTCAGTTATCAGTTATCTCTTGTTAATTCCCCTCTCCAAGTTCTCCACCGCTTTAACCTGGTATTGAACTTACACTCTTTGAGTCCTGTCACTGGATCTAACTAATGCCTTTATCCACTGTGCCATATGTCCTTGAGGACATCCATGTTTATGGGTATTATAAACCTAATGTCTTCAGCAATCGTTTTTTACCGGTGCTCATATTGCAATTTTTGCTGTTATCATTTGTTTTTACCAGAGCTCATATTGCAATTTTTGTTGTTATTATCGCTTTTCTCTGGCACTCTTTATTACTGGTTCTCATATTGTATTCATTTCTATGCTTGGTCGGCTCAGGAGATTTTTGTGGCCTAGCATATGTGCTGATTCCTTAAGTTTAAAAATTTTCCAATGATGTTCTTTGTCTATGATCTCAACCTGATTCCACAGAGGGTGGTGATCTCCCTTTTCTCTCCATATGTGGTCAGCACGCCTGATTTTTCAACTTCCTCTCGTGTTACAGCTTTCTGGTGTTCTTGAAGCCTTACCTTAAGGGGGCAGCCTGTCTCCCCTTTATATTTCTTTCCGCAGCTGCACGGGATAGAGTACACACAGTCTTTAGTCAGGTTCTCCTCTATGGGGGGGTCTTACTCAGGAGAGATATTTGTGAAGTGTTGTCCAACTTTTGAAGGTTGTCCTGATGTTATATGGACTGCAGATCCTTTGTATTTTCTCTGATAACCCCTTCACATAAGGCAGGCAGACTGTTTTCTCAGTGTTGTTGTCCTCCTCTTGTACCCGCCTATCCCAGTTTTTTTGTTTTTTTTGTTGGGAAGTAAATAATTATAAACCCCCTAACGTTTTTATATACAAAAATACATGTAAAAATGAGAAACAGCCATTCGTGGAAACAACAAAAACAAGAATTATTTATTATCTGGTTGTTATGTGGTATTGGAGATATGAGAGGCAGTAATACTGAGTAAAATTGTGAGTTTGAGGTCAAATGTAAATCAGATATTGATTGGAATCTGATAGAGTGATAAGATAAAGAATAAGTAAAGAGTGTCTTTTTCGTATGTTTTTTTATAGATATGTGTAATGAGTGTCCAGATAATTTAGTTAGAAAATACAAATGTTTGTGGTTTTCTTATCTCAAATGTTTATTGAATGCTAAAAATGTTATTCCTATAGCCTGAAAAAGAAAAGAAGATGAAATTTTCTTTGATGCACATGTTAATGACCTGTCTGTGTGAACTGCTTGTCCAGTAGTGACATGTTTGTATGTGTAGAGGAGAAAAGTGGGGTCAATTCTCATTGGTTTGGAATGAGGAAATTAATGATAATTATAATTGTTATATTTATTTTATTATAATTATTTTTTGACACTAAAATTAAGTTTTATTTGTTTATTTTTTTATGGACTTGATAAATTATTCTCATGTAATTTCCAAACTCAAAAATGTCCATTGCCAAAAATCTGGCACTAAAATATCTGGCATATAAACAGCTTCACACAATTAGCTCATTCAAAATTTTATTTTATTCCTGTTTCCCTGACAAATACAATCTCCAACTATTTAAGTGTAATGTCAATCAACATCTCCAGTTGCCTTGATCTATCCACTTCCCTTCTCCACATCCTTTCACCTTTCATTCCTATCTGATCTCGCTCCAAATCTTCTGTAACCCCCTTGCCTTGATCGATCCACTATCTTTCTCCACATCATCTCCTTTACCACTCCTATCTGCTCTTCCTCCAAACCTTCTGTAACCCCTTGCGTGCTAGTGGCCTCCAGCTTAAAAAAAAAAAAAAATTTCTTTATCCTATATTTAACATTCAGAGAAAAGCAGACTGCAAATAAACCTAACAAAAACTTGCCAGGGAAGCCAACTCATCACAGCAAAACATTACCAATGATTATTCAAATGCAAGTATCTAATCAAATTCATAAATTTTCCAGAAATACTTGGAAGATAAATATTGTGCTATTTTCTCCTTTCTCTGGCTATTTTGTGTTGATTGCAAAGTCTTGTACATATTTGATTTCACCGAATAAATTTTTTTTTTATTTATTCAAACCAAGTTATTGGTTAAAATTATCCTTTTTATAGTATGTGATATGTTTTCTTCTACATCCACAAATTTTTAATATTATTTTAAATTTTATTTTTCTAATATTTTTCTAGGAGTATGCCATTTTGGTATGTTGGCCCACTTTTGTGTGTGTCCTTTTTTACTCTGAAATCTTTACATGCTAACAATTTTAATTATTCTACGTTGAACATTCTTAAACATATACTGATATATTTGTATTATCAGGGCTGTTTAATATCTGTTTCTGTCAATACTGACTCAGCCACTTTTTAAGAGCAATTAATGCTGAATTTTACATGGTACATTCATAAAGTCATAAAAGAAAAGCAGTTCCTTGCACTACCTCCAAAGATTTGCTAAAAAGTGAGCATATCATAATGAAAAATGCCCTAAACTTTATAAAGACAAAGTTTTATTGACAAAATATTTATGTCATTATTATGAGGAAAGGTCATAGAAATTTTTGACTATTAAATTATATTTCTTAATCCCTTTTATAACATTCAAAATTTTGGCTAAAAGCAGGTGACAACAGGTGGGCATAAATTAGTATGGGAAATTTGAGCATCTTTTTTGGCAGTGAAAAACACATTGATTTTTAAATTGCAAAAATCAAATAATAGTTGAATTTTAATTAAACTTTCAAGACCTATTCACAAATGAATGAAATTATTTTAGAAATGTTTCTATTTTAGAAAATCTTGGTAAAAGTATTTTTTACATCTCTTACCCACCACTTATTTAATTTTTAAAAATTCCAACAAATTCATTTTTGTAGAACTTAATGTTTATATTCGTTATAAGAAAAAGTTCTTGTAGAATTTAAATCATCAATTTTTAAGACTGCTCTGAATTGTGAAACAAAAATGCAATAACACTAAGATATTATTTAATTAGAAAAGCTTTTAATTGCTTTTTATGAATAAGATATATTATGGACTCTATTTTCTTAAGAAAAATCTTTTTTTCAATGAATTATTAATTTTTGGAAGAATTGTTTTTAAATTTTAATAATAATTTATAAAGTTTAAAATCTTTCAAAATTCTGTATTAATTTGTAACAGTTAGGTGATATTGCTATTAAGTAAAAACAATATTTACTAATCATAATTGAAAAAGCTCACTACAATTTAGCAACCCCCAGTAATTTAAAAAGAATTTTGAATTATTTTCTTTGTGCGTATATATATGTGCTAATTTTTGTAACATCCATACATGATATTAAAAATTTATTGGTAAATTTCTAACATTTACTCAAGAAGCATTTTCGCAAGTAAGACAATAAAATCAAAATACCTAAAATTCAATAAAATATTAAATTGCTTCGAATATTTTCCTAATTTTTAAAGATTACTGGGTAGTTAAAAAATAATACGAAAAAGGCATTCAAGTTATATTCATCAAGTAATTGTTACAGTAATTGTCTCCTTCCAGAAATTCTCAAACATAAGTCTATTGAGAGAGCTGACAACACCTCTTAAAAATACCCATTTCCATGTTATAAAAATGCTTTTCTGCAGTATTTTAAATTAAAAGTAACTAATATTTGTTTCAAATCAGATTAGTTAAACAAATCAGATCAGATTAGTTAAACTTTAAAACAGTTAATCCTCTTCAAATAATGTTTCAGAAAAGTGTAATTTATTTTTCAAATATTTTTAATAAAGATTATCAAGTTGTGCTGACAGGTTTGTAAATATGGACGCAAATATATTATTTGAAATATTAAACTTAATTTATTAGTTTTAAATTAAAACTAAAATAAAAGCTTCAAGAGAGTATTTTTTTTTTTTTAAATAAAAATTTATTTTTTAAACCTTAGGTATTACTTTTCTTTGGAGATACACTGGGGTTGCCAACTGTCCTACAAAATGTGGGCTTTCCCCAAATTTTCATGTTGAAGGACGTGTCATGCATTAACTGATCTGTTGCTGGACACGTTTTTGCCTTGCAATTTGAGAAATGATGATTCTTTTTAAAAATTATACATTGTAAAATTTTTGCTTGTTTTTAAAGACGTAACAAACACAAACAGTTGGAAAATAAGCAAAATCTTGGCAGCCTGTCCCACCTCCCTCTCTTTCTCCCCATTACACACACTCTCTCTCTCTCTCTTTCTTTCTCGCTTTCACTTTCACAATTCCTATTACTCAAAAAAAAAAGAAGAAAAAATACCAAACTGATTTCAACTTTGTGAGTCTGTTCACATGGTCCGCGGCCTCCTAGTTGGGAATTCCTCTCTAGTTCCTGCTTATCTCACCATAGTTTTTGTAACTTTTTCTTTTATTCCCGCCAAGTAAAAGATTTATTCTCCAATAAATTTTCATTTTTCAATTTTCATTATTCATTTTTTTATAATTATTTACTAAGCTTGATTAGTTCAGCACAAGATAAATGAAAGAAATCAGGCTGAAGGAAGATTGTGTTGCACCAATCATTAAAGAGAGAAGAGATTGCTTTCTTGAAATCCATTTAAAATGTTTTTACTTTTACCTGCACTCAACAAACCCTAATCTCTGGCGCCAGTACGTATCTGAGAGCCCTGTCTGATATTTTTTTAAAGTAGCATTTTTTAAAACCTTTTATAATTTAGAATTATCATTTCATCTATTGCTGCTATATTTGTAGGTTATAAAAAGAAAATTTCTAATTTTATGTAAAAAATGGGAAAAGTAACTATTTTCAAAGTGAGTGATTACAATTCGATTTGAACAAGGTGTCCCCACTGAAGAAATAAAAAACAAAAAACGTAAAGAATATTGGTTTAAAACTAAAAGTTAATATTATTTTCCCTTGTTATTTTTAATAAAGTATTCGCAATGACATTTTAAAGATAGAAATCAACTTTAATCATAAATGGAAAACCCTAAAAGTCAAATTTAAACCTTTTTTTTTACGGGTCGTTTACATTTTCTTTCTTTTTTCAAGTCGTATTAAGCAACAACGGTGAATCGGGCAAGGGAAATAACTCTGTTATGCGTCACCTTGATTTGGGGTCGTTAGTGCCATCAGCCATACAGCACATCTTTACCGTCGTATTTGGTCGGTTCGCCAGTGCCCAGCTGAGTCAGCTGGACGAGCAGAACCCTAAAAACATCGCCATCCTGCTTTGACCCGACACACAAACGCTACTAACTCAACGAAGAAACCAGGCGAAACAAACAAATATTACATATAAATATTTATAAGAATTTAAAAAAAAAACAACCTTGGTGCTTCATTTTTTTCAGTTCATAAAAAAAGGAAAAATTTAAAAAAAGAAAAAAAAAAATAAAAAAAGGGGAAAAAAAATAAAAAAAATAACGAGCCACCCTAAGTTTTCTCCCAACATAATATGCAACCTTACAGGATTATAAAGAAAATGATGTCAACAGGAAAAGTTATAAAAGACTATTTGGTAATTACTTTTTAAATTAATTATTTATTCATTGTCTATTATTTTTATCTGTTGTCTAAAACTTCTTTTGTTGTTAGTGATTTATAACAATTATTAATTAACTTTTATGAAAGTGGGATAATTTCTTTAAAATAACAAACAAGACTTTTTTCTATTTTACGAACTTCTATTTTTTTGTTTGTTTTTAGTCTTGAATAAAAATAAAAAATAAAATCTCCCAAAATATAAGTGTTTATTTTATTAGAGAACTAAGCATCAAAAAATGTCTGTTTCCTAAGGTCCTATTTTGGCACAGCAAATATGTGAAGTTAAAAATTCACCATTAGATTTTTATTTTTTTTTAAATGATGATTGTTTTTTGTTTTCAACTATCTCTCACTCAAGGTTTTTTTTAACTATTTATTTTAACTTTAGCTTAAACTTTCCTTCTCTTTTTATAAACCTTTTTCGTAAACTTTAAGTTTTAATATTAAAAAATAATCAATTGTAAGCTAGTTTGAAATAATAGAGCTATAATTTTTTTCCGTAAACATAAAATAATCTTGAAATATTAAAAAAATATTTAACTAAAAAAAAAACTTTCAAATTCTTCAGTCAAAAAATATTTTTTAAAGATGCAAAAAGTTTTATTTATTTTCAAATATTTAGATTCATTTTATTTGCAAAAAGTTTAAAAATTGCTTTACTTCACTATTATTTTCTGAATTAAAAAAAGTAGGAAGAAATATATAATGACTTTTTTCATCAACGAGCAAAAAAAAAGGTTAATTTTTAAAACGTTTAAAAAACAAGTCATTTTTTTTCTCATTGTCTAGAAAAACTTTTAGTTTTATTAAAATTAAACCATTCTTGAGATTATCGATGATTAATTAAAAATATAAAAAAATATCTGACATTTTAACTTAAAATTGGTGATGACTTGAAATAATGCTCATTTTATCGTAAATTTTACTAAAAAGTCAAACAAATCAATTTCTTCAGGTGATTTCTACTTTCCATTATTAAATTTTAGTTTGTTTTTTATTTTCTTACAACCAGAAAAATTGCTTTAAAGTAAAGTCGAGTAATATTTTCCACGACTTCAAAAGCCACTTCAAGTTTTTAAATAAAAAATATGAATAATTTGCATAATTAACAAAATTGCCTTTAAATGCATTTTTGGAATTCAGGGAATTTTTAAAGTTTTTTCTTCAGAAAAAAAAGAATGTTTTTAGTTTTATAATTTTAAGAAATATTTTTCTAAAAAGAAAGTACTTTATATTTTTAACGTCAAATTGATTTTGTTTTTTAGAAAATATTTATAATTTACTTGAGAGGTTTTTTCCTTTTTGTTAGACTTTAAAACTAAAAGTCTTTAGTTAGTACTTGCAACTTGCTTTTCACAAAAACAAATTCAAGACCTGTTAAAGATGGAAGTATTTGCAAAAACAAAAGTTATATAACCTTAAGTTAACGAATCACTGAACTAAAAAAAAATTGTTCCATGTTTATTTTTTCTTTCTTTTTAATTATTTTAAAACATATCCTAACTTTTTGCGGTAATTTTTACATTTTACAGTTTTTTGTTTTTTATTTTTTGTATCATTTTTAAACCGGATTTGTTAAAAAGGCTTCCTTAACGTGGGTAAAATTAGGAAAAAAAATTCTTTTTCTGCGAAAAAAAACAAACTTTAAATCAGTAAATTCATCTGATTTGTAAAAATTACAATGAACAATTAGAAATTTGTGTTTGTTGAACTTTAATTCTTTCAAAACTTCATATTGCGATATGTGGGGGGGTAGTAAAAAATTAAAAAAAAACAAATATTACATTAGCAAGAAGACTATATTCATCGTCTTATTTCTTGAAAGATTGGCTCTAAATAAGTTCCAAAACATTGTAGTACTTCTCAACTAAATAATTTATTTTGTTTAATAAATTAAGAAAAAAAAAAGTAAACCATTATTCAATAATAATAGTTTACTTTTTTTTTCTCATAATGATTATTGCGAGTTTTTAAAACCAGAAAACTTGCTTGATTTTATTTTTAGTTAAAAAAAGTAATTGTAAAGTTGTTTACTTTAAATTGCATCCAGTGAATTCGAATTGAAGATTTTCTAATCTTATTAGGTAAATAAAATTGAATAAAAAATAATTATTAAATTATTTAAATTACATTGTATGTTAAACATTTTTGTTGTTTTCCTTGGCGCTCAATTTCTAGCAAGAAATCCAATTATTCTTCTTGTTGATTTTTTTTTTCTTTTTAGTACATATTTCATAAATTGCATTTTCACCGTTTCTTTATAGTTTCTGTTGATAAATGTAAGACATTTTTTAATATCGTACATTTTTTTATTATTTTTCAAAAACTTTCTCAAACTGCTAAAAAAAGTCATATTCGCAATATGAGTGGTGATAAGAAAAATATGTAAACACAAACACTTCAATAATTTGGCTTTTTAAAGGTTTCAGTATTTTCACATTGAGGTCAGCTGGTCAGATGTTCCTTTTCATAATTTTCTAAATAAAAAAAAAACAAAAATAACTTTTTTAAAAAATTTTTTATGATCGTTGTCACATTTGCTCCCTCACAATATTGTAAAATTTGATTGTAAGTGACTATTGAAATAATAAATTATTTTTAACTAATCTAAAAAAAAATTTCAAGTTGTATTAAATTTTTTTTTATCATCTGATACAACTTGAGTGATTTTTTGTCAATCAACTTCTGCGAGGTTGTTTTGTTTGCCTAGAAGACAAAATATTCACAATGAAGTAGTATTGTTTTTGTTTTGTTTTTGTAATAAAAAAAAGATACTTTAAAAATTGAATCTTTGCAACATTTCTTTTTGTATGCAAATCCAAATTTATTAGTTTCTTTAAATAAAAGTTTTATAACATTTTTGTTAAAACTACCTTGGTGTAAAAAAAGGGTACTGTTTCTACTTTTATTTTCATCTTTTGAAACAGCTGTTTGATGACATTGCATAAAATTTTTTTACTGAATTGAATTCATTTTTCCTCTTTTTCTTTTTATTTGCTACTTTCGAGTTTTCAGTTTTAAATTTGTTTTCCTTTCTTGCGTTTGATAATTTAATTCTCAAGCTTTCTTGGTCGTCATTTTGGGGATTTGTGAAATAAAAGTCTGCTATTAAAAATAGTTTTACAGTTTTACTTTTATCATCTTCCTTCTCCACAGCAACAAAATATGATAAAAAAAAATCTCAACTTCCTCTTTGTCTTACATTTCATTTATTTCTGCTTCTTTACCTGTCCTAACTGGTAAAAATTTTTATTCACGTTTTTTTTTTGTTGTTGTTGTTTTTTTGTTTTTTTTTTTAATCGTAAATGATAATTAATTTTTTAAAATTCGTCTCTTTATTTCCTTTTTCTATTGCAAATTCAGTATTCGTTAAATACTCGCATATTTTTCTGTTTTACAGTTCTGATATTATGGATTTTAGAACTACACGAATGTAATCTAAATTATTAGCACTGTGGTCAAGGGAAGCAACTCTAGTTAGGTGTGCAGCCAAAAAAATGCATCTTAATTTTCTCAGTTAAAAATCCATTTTTCTTTATTCATTTATTTATTTATTTATTTGAGACATTAAACTTTGGTTTCATGGTCTATTACATAGCCTATAATCCCCTGCGTTCTTTGTAAGGGTTAAGGATCGCCTTGACATAGTGCCATTTTTATTTTAACTTATTGCTTATTATTGGTAATATTGTGACCTGAAATAGTTACCAATTGACCTGTTTTTCATTTTCATTATTCGAAATTTTGTAAACATTATTTTACGTACTTTATTTTGGTTACTGAATTTGTAATTAAAAATTATTTTCTCCAAACTTAACGTTTCCAAGGAACCTTCACGAAGTAACGAACGGTTGTTTTCCTTATAAATTACATTTCACTCTTTCATGTTATTTTACAAGATAATTTTTGTAGTCGGAAACCATATCATTATCATCACGTAAAAACTAGCTGCTAGTTTTTAGTAGCATAAAGTAAAGTAGCATAGCATCCAAACAAGAACCAAACGCACAACGATGCTGACATAGTAACTCTGAGGCGGGGTGGGGGAATTTTCCACTCTCCTAAGAAGCTAAAAACGGTTCAGGAAAAAAAATTGATGTTTTTGTCAGATTTTGTGAATTGGGAACTTTTCAGCACCCCCTTTTATTATATTGGACGACAAAATAAAAATGAAATGTGGAATAACTTTTCACAACAGATCATTAAAGTTTGCATATTGGTCCCCAGAATTGTTCTAAATATTAAAATAAAACTAAAATCCAGAATCTACTGTTTATATTGTGAGTGAGTGTAGATTGGAATAACAAGTTGTACAACACTCAAATTTAGTTTTGTTGTTTGTATTTTTTGAACTCAAAGGAAGAAACTATAAATTCAAAATCTAAAATTTAAATAAATAAAACTTCTTATACTTGAGGTACTTTTTCCATACACATGTGTGAGTGTGTGTATATATATATATATATATATATATATACACGCACACAGACACACGTGTATGTATGTATGTGTGTGTGTATATATATATATATATATATATATATATATATATACACACACACGTCTGTGTGTGTGTATATAGTGTATATATATATATATATATATATACATACATGTCTCTGTGTGTGTGTATATATATATATATATATATATATATATATATACATGTCTGTGTGTGTATAT
>OZ038498.1:82255017-82332517 GCA_964036315.1 Acanthosepion esculentum
CTATAAATTGCCAAAAAGAGTCACAGGAGTTCATTTAAAAAAAAAAAAAAAATTGAGAAAATTGTAGCTGAACGTTGACACAAAAGTTGATGCCTGGGTCACTGCAGAGAGGGGGCTACAATGTTGAAAAATCCGAAACCCCTAATGAACCTCAGCTAGAAACATCACTGACGATGTGTGCCAAAGCATCACTCGAATGAATTTCACAAAATATATATATACAGGGTATCCTCAACTTACGTTGAAGATTTGTTCTTATGGCTCAACATAACCTGATTTTCAACTTAGGCTGGAACTCACTTACATAGGCACCCATAAGTCTGCCTTACACTTGGGAGCCATAATGAAGATCAAAAAGTTAAAAAAAAAAAAAAAATGAGTGAATGTAGCACAATCCAATATGGTGTACAACCAGTGAGGAATCAACGCTGTCTTCCTCATATAGTGCCATGTGATGACATATGTTACGGGAGATGACACTGTAAACAGGGAAATGCCGTACATCAGGTCCACCATAACCTGAAGACCGTTTGTATATATTATCACTTTAAACATTTTTTTAGATACCCATATTTGAGTAGATGCTCCGTCAATTTATTAAGCAGTTCATTTATTTTCTTATATATAATAATGTGCGTTGAAGAATACATGTTAAAATAAGATTAACAATGTTTTGAACATATTTTGAAAAATAAAGGCTCCATAACTACTAAAAGGATGAAATTGCAATAAAAAAATGCTAATGCATAGACACAGCAAACCTGTACATAAAAATACGTTTATCATTTACTATAAAAAAAATTTAACTGTTAACCTAATTATCAAAAATAATCTCTCAACCCAATAATCGTCTACATAAGGCAAATGTTGTTTATGAATTTATTTGTCCAAGCAAAGATGGCATCTTCATATAAATATGTCCTATATAGATTACACAACAACTACTCTTTCATGCAGTTTCAAATACCATTTATCTGAACAAATTGAAAATATTAACAAGTGCCACAATGACTGTAATAACATTAGGTAGCTTCTCTCTAATAGTACAAAAATAATCCATAAGTCTAATTGCAAAATAGAATAAAGATTATTGAAGATGTTTACATTCAACAAAAGCAACCATCCATTAATAAAAATAATTATTATCTAGAAGTAATGTCTCCTTTTAATTTCCATGGAAACTATAAAAAATAACGAAGACAATAACATCATTGGGAAGATACAAAACATTCTTACATTGTCCCCACCAGTGGCTGTGCATTTTCACCACCTATAAACAAGAGTTTACATTTTGTGTTTGGTTTGTAAGTATGATTGTCACACAGTGATTGTCACTATTGTCAAATTGTATTACCACCATTTTGTTTAACTGTGTTCATGTTCACTGTTTAGTCTCTATAAACATTCAGCAGGTATCAATGATGGTCATTAGGTGTAATTTTTATGTATGGGAGAATTCAGCAGCACACTTTCATGTCATGTCATTTTATCAAATTGCCACTCATTTGCTGTCTGTAAAAAAAAAAAAAAAAAAAAAAAAAAAAAATTCTATCTCTACTGCAATATTCTCCTCGACTATTGTGGGCTAACATAAAATAGGAGCTGTTACTTTGGGGACACACACATACACACTGCAAAATGGCTGGACTAGATTTATCAGTCATCCAAGTGAGAAGAGGCTGTTTTCTTGGAAAATCAGCATTCAAAATTCTGGCTTTTACCTAGGCTTTGAACACTGATTATTGGTGCCAATGTAGAAATAGATTGTCAAATACCAAACAGAGCTGTTGTGACAACAAGCCGTCGGCCCGTGGTCAACTCCCAGTTGTGGCGCGAAGCTATAAGGATTCTTCTACCAGCGTTTTGGGGTTGACTTTTTGTTGCTGACACCAGCACGTGTCCCGGTCATCTGGTGGTCGTTGCTACTTGGCGAAATCCCTGCTCAGGATACCAATATATGATACTCAGCCGTCCAGGGTCGAATCCAGTGGTCACGGCACCAATATGTGGCACCAGGGTCAAATTCTGATCGTCGATGTTAGCAGCTTCACCAGCTGTACCGGTTTAATGCCAACTCTATCGTTCCCAGCTCACTTGCAACGTCTGGTTACTGGAGTAATTGCTTCAATTTCAAGTCTCACCTACCCACATTGTGACTTTGATCTTAGGTAGACGAGATCAATCGGGCGTCTGGCCGTAGTGTCAGCTGAGTCCAGATTGAAGATGGCATCGCACAAGCACAGAGAAAAAAAATAAATGAAAGAAAAACTCAAGAGGTTCAAGTATATGTTAAGAAATAACAATTTAACTTTATCCTTCTGGAGCGTGTTTTTCTCCCAGCCTATTTCCCACTCTTCCACAGTGGGTTCCCAAGTGGACATATCGAAATTTGACAACTTCCTCAAATGACTTTAGGACATGGAAAAATGAAAAGTTCAGTTTCTGTCGTATCAAAAATGGTCTTATTTGTCTTCTAACTCCAATTATTTCTCAAGATATGCCCATTTGAAGCTCGTGAATTTCAAGTTTTCCATACATCCTGGAAACACAAGTTTTTTTTCTAAATATGTCCCATAAGCCCCTAAGATAAGGCCAAATGCCCAAAATTTGATTCAATATAAAAAATTGGGTATATGGACAGGTTTTTGACATATTTTTATGAATTTTCCACAAAATTTACTGTAAAAATGGGCATTTTTTCCATCAAAAAAGCCCCAAAATTGGCCCCCGCTGATAAATTGTGATGAAAAATTGCAGAAAAGCCCCAAGATGAAATTTTTCATGCTTCACATATAAGAATCTAGATATGTAGGGCTATCATAATCCATTTGGGTGAAAAAATTCACTCTGGGGAACCATTTTAATTCTTTTATATTGAAAAAATTTGGGACAACCTTCAATTCCCTTTGAATCCAAAATCTGGATAATTTATGTAATTCTCACTCAAATTTCATGATCCAGCCCACTTTTCCCATGTTTTTTGGGGTGCTGAATCCAAATCTGGCATCAGAACACCATAAAACTGCACCATGCTCTTGGTATAAGTGATTTTTACCCTTTTTTAAGACCATGGAACGCTTGTCTTGCAAAGGGACAGGGCACACCATTCGCAGCTGTGAGGAGTTGAAGTCTGCTATGTATGGTTGTAACAGTCATGAATCTTTGTTGTGCTTCCTCACAGATGAATAACTATTAACTTTTTTTCAGTAATCTTTGTGATAAGTTGTAGCTGTATATGATTTATTGTTCATTTTTAAACTTGAATATTTGAAACGCTCATTGTCTGTAGTGTCAAAAAAATGGTCTAATTTGTCTTCTAACTCCAAATGTTTCTCAAGATATGCCTGTTTGAAGTTTATTCGTAAATGTCGGATTTCCGCAAAATTTCTACCCTTCTATCTTTTGGCCCCAACTTGGATTTTTGAGCCAAAAACTCATAAAAAATCATATCTCAGTTCTTGAAAATCAATTTTTTTGCATACCACATCTAGAATTTGTCTAAAATGTACTTAAGCACCTGAAGCAGGTGCTTACCGTATGTTATTGTCATATGTCTGCTTGACCCCCATTTAAGCCCACTGTGTCTTCTATGTTTCAAGCAAGTTGGTCCTCTAAGTCAACAGGTTTAGTTTTTAAGTGCTGGCTTAACTTAGTTCGTCAGTATAACTTACTATTGGTAGGATAGGCAGAGTGTGACACTGGCTGTCTGGTTAGGATCGATGTTTTCGTCACGACTCCGATATATGACACCACCGGCTTTGTTTCAGGTCAATGTCTTTGTCATGCCACCAATATGTGACACTGCCGGTTTCGTTTAGGGTCAAGGTCTTGTATACAGCACCAACATGTGCCTCACACCGATCCTTGCAGCGGCAATATGTGACACCCACTCGCGGTCGAATCCTGGTTTACCACGGCACCAATATGGACCGCCCACTGGCGTGGTTGCATCGCCAATATGTGACACCGCGCCCGTGATCAATTCCCAGTTGCGGCACAAAGCTGTAAGGGTTCTTCCCCCAGTGTTTTGGGGTTGGCTCTTTCTCACTGCCACCAGCCTGTGTCCTGGTCGTTTTTCCGGTTCGATATCAGCTTTGTCGTTCTCAGCTCACCTCCAACATCTTGTTACTCAAAGTAACTGCTTTGAGCTCCAGTCTAACCTACCCACGTTGTAACTTTGATCTTAGGTAGACGAAATCAATCCGGTGTCGGGCTGTAGTGCAAGCTGAATCCGGGGTAAAGGTGATACCGCACTAACGTAAGTAAAAGAAATAATAAAACAAACTCGAGAGGTTCAAATATGTTGAGAAATAACAATTATCTTTATCTGTTTGTTGAATTCAGGAGTGCGTTTCTCTCCTAGCCTGTTTCTATGGATTTGTGACACTTTTTGTATTTCTTAACCGAGTTTTGGTATCTTAAGTCGTTCTTCAATAAAACTTGCTTTTGGTAGGAAGACTAAGTCGAAAGGCATGGAATCTTGGTCACCTCTGGCGAGGTGCTATTCTCCGAGCCCAACTGCTCTTGTACTCAACTACCTCTGGAACTCCACTCTCTGGAACTGAACTGTTTAACTGCCCGGGGACGTTCGTTTATATGGATACCGACCAAAACACGGTGTGGAGCCTGACGTGGTTTGGGTTCCTCGATAATTCTCGATTCGCAACAAAAACTCTCTTTGTTCTCAGGCCAGGAAAATTAATTACTTCCCATTTTTGGAAGATTAATCACTTTCCATTTCGGATAGGGGGTTCTCCCTCATCCATGAGGAGAGGTCAGAGGAGAATTATCCTCCCAGACTCTTCCTTTCTCATATTGGTATCTCATACCAATCCTCTCAGTGGGTGTTAACAACTTCCCCGCCTTCCTCATACATTTGCCTTCGCCTATCACTCATGCCACCACTTGGCCAATGATCACTCGGCAGTGTGGGTGTAGCTAGACTGGCCCTCTTAAAATCATCCAGAAAAATTCTCTTTTTCTTCTTCTTTTCTATCAGCCAGAATTTTTATGAATTCCACATTGCCATAATTAAATTTTTATCATATCTTATCCTGAGCCACCCAAAATCCACTCAGCAGGACCTCTACCAGCTCATTAATCACTGTCAAAACTCGACACCTGGTTTCTCCGCTAGTCAACTTTTAACTGGGTGGTCGTGTTTACCTGAGAATCAAATTCTTTATTTTTCTCGTGTCTTAAAATTCTTGTATCACCAGATGCTCACTTTCGGTGACACTGTGTCGTCAACAGTTTGAATAAGTATTACTAATACATTTTTTTTTACGTTACTCCTTCCTCATGCTAAGATCTGTACATATAACAGATGGCTTTCTTCGTCTGGACCAGGAATTAAAATTAAATGGTATCTCTGAAAGATAACTAATATCGATTTTTCTCTGCCTGTATGCAGTTGACCGGAACCAAAATTTTTTTATGCCCGCCATGTATGGTTGGCTTTGTCATTCTTTCCTGAATTCTGTTTCCCTTGGCACATCACCCACTTGTCATGACGTTAATTAATTTTGACAGAATCTTAAATCCCGCTTTCTCTTATGGATTTTCTGTCTTTTGCGAAATGTATCTTTCTTTGTACATAAAATAAAATCTTTTTTTTTTTTTTTTTTTTTTTAATATTGTCGCTCGGCCTGTCTTTCGATATAGCTCTTTCTCGCCTTAAGTATTTCCCGTTTTTAATTTCTATGGTTAATTAGTTAGCCAATTACCATAGCTAAATGGCGTCACAGAGGTTGTGGAATCTCTCGGTCAGCTTCTGCGAGGTAACACTCTGGTTAAGATCTGACTCTAACTCCAAAACCAGTTCAACTGTGTCTCCAACTCGAACTAACTGCTGAACGACCTATCGATGTTTGTTTATATGGGTACCGACCAAAATCCAGCATGTGAACAGACACGGCCTGGGGTTCTCGGTAAATCTCCATTTCTAACATTTCTATATTTTGTTGATTATTTCCCATTTTTGGAAAATTAACCATTTCCCATTTCAGTGGGGTGGGGCCTCCATCATCTGTGAGGGAATGTCGTAGGAGAGCTATCCTCCTAGACTCTTTCTCTCTCACACTGATATCTCATACCAATCCCTTCAGTGGGCATTAACAACTTCTCCGCCTTTCTCATCCATTCACCTCCGCCTCTCAGCCATGCCACCATATGACCAATGATCTCTTGGCAGTGTGGGTGTGGCTAAGCTGGCCTCCTTAAAATTATAATCTAGAATTTTTTTTACAAAATTCTCCTTTCCCATTGGCCAAAATTTTTACGAATTCCATATTGCAAATTAAATTCTTATCACATCTTTCTTTTGGGGCCACCCAAAATTCACTTAACCAGCACTCTTTACCGACTCATCAATCACTGTCAAAGTTTGCCATCTGGTCCTTTACGTTGTTAGCTTTATAATGGAATGGAATTCTCCTCTCTATTTCCTGGGGATTGCCAAACGTTTACACACACCATATCGTCATCCAACATCTCTGCGTCTGAATACACACATTGATAAGGTAAATAATAACAAACCCCTCACCTATGTCGAGACACTGCCTTAATTTTACAATTGCCACATTACCATTCAACACCTTAGTGTCTGTTGGTAAAGTAAATGATAACAATCCTCTCGCCTATGTTGAGACAATGCCAAAATTTTATAGCCGCCACATTGCTTCTCTTCGCCTGTATCTAAGAAAAAAAAAACAATATCTTGGAAAGATAATTAACATTGATTCTCCTTGTCCTGTATCAAGCCAAAATTTTTATGACCGCCGTGGTCTGGCCGATATCTTAATATTTACCTTTCTTTCTATCTCTCTCTGTGATAACTCGACTTGACAAGACTTCACATGTGGCTTCTTCCATGATTTTTACTGTCTTTTGTGAAAAGTATCTTTTTTTTGTAAATAGAATTAAAATCTTTTTTTTTCCATCAATCAGTCTGTCTTTCGAGATAGCTCTTTTTCACTTTAAGAATGTCTATTTTCTGTTTTAATTTCTATGGTTAATTAGTTAGCCAATTACCATGGCTAAATAGTGTCACACTCTTATATAGCATTTTTACTTTTTACAATTTAACTAAAGAGAACAACTGCTCCATATCTCTCTTCAAGCCATCTTAATTAAAAAAAAAAAAAAAAAAAAAAAAAAAAATGGGCTGGAGGTGGGGAATCTGATTGTATAATATTTTCTTAACTTCCAGTTTAATTACTCATCACTTTTTGTCTCTCTTTTTTTTTTCAATTATCATTTTTGATGTTAAAATGACTTCTTTATCAGATGAAAGTTGCTTCAGTTTCTCATGGCAACTTTCTAAGAAGTTCTCATATGCCAAAAATATTATTTGCATTTTTGTAGTAATAGCAGTAGTAATAGCAGTATACATAATCCTCCTCATCATCTGTACTCCTTTGTATTCACATGTAAATCTTGCCATCTGCTCAGATATTTCATTCCCATTCAGCCTTGCATTTTATGGTTTTATATGTGTGTTCACATTTCAATTCTATCTATGCTCAAATCAAATTGTTTTCCTTTTTTGTTTTTTGTTTCTGGAATTTTCTTTGTCATAATTAAAATGACCCATTTTAAAGTCTAAGCTATTAAGTGAAATATGTATCTAATACTTTCAGCTGAATGGCAAATTAAACAAAGTATGGCACAAGACCAACCAGTTAGGGGGAAAGTGATATTTATAAAATCAAGCTATTTATCTAGAATTGTCTTTTATAATTAGCATTTCTTTGCTCTTGCTATAAATCTACATAGTGATCCGAAAGTCATATCGCCCTACCCTCTCTTCCAAATTGTAGGAGGTCATGTCAGCCATCTGAAACAGAAAATTATATTACGTAAATGGTGACAAGAATTTTGGATCGCCTTGTACTACTTTTCAAAAGAAATTGCAAGAAATTGATAATTCCTGATGTTTTACTTTCAATACTTCAAAAAGACATGTTTTAGATTATTTTCAATTATTGCATTATGTAGACTGGGAAAGTAGACTGTTCTTCACAATACAGGGCAATTTAGTTTTTATTATCAACTTTGATGACATGTAAACCATAAAAACTATTCATTCTGAGGTATATCTAAATACATTTTATTGTCTCTAATGCCTGTTACCTAGAAAGTCATTAAAAATAATTTTGTGCTTATACAATTTAGGAGAAATAATGTGTTTCCCATGTCTGGATTTGATTTGAAACAAAATCTTTTCTTTTTATATATATATATATATATATATATATATATATATATATATATATATATATAATCCTTAATGGGACATTCTTAATATAGAGTATTGAATCTGAGATACACACACACACGTGCATGCACACATGCACAGTTTATCACTTCAGAGAATAAACATATCTGTTATTCATGGTGCATCCATTAACTCTTCAAATGTCTTAGATGAATAAGTAGTTCCTCCCCATAATGTTAAATATCTCAACTTCAAAAGATTGCAAAGGAAGATGAAGATTCATAAAAATATGAAAGATTTATTTATTTTTCAACAGAGTTCATCAGGGATGAATCTACTCACTATGGTTGTTATACACTCCAGCCTTCTTTTAGCTGTCTGTCGTAGTTGGTAACAATCTTAGGGAATTTTGAACCGAATCCTTTATTCAATCTACAGGTTAGTCATGTCAATTCAGTCAAATGAAAAAACTAATTTACTTCAAGTTTGTTCAACCTGCTATAATAGCAAATATACATGACAAACTGAAATTTTCAAAATGTTAGAGCAAGGTGACCTTTGGTTACCTAAATACAATGTCAATTTTTTTACAGTTAATTAGTTACAGCAATTTAAAACCAGTCATGTTACGGCTGTTTTTAAATTGCTGTAACTAAATTTCAAGGATCGGTTGAATATTCTTGAGTGGCCCTTCAAATTCTCTTGTTTAGTATCTCTACTGTGAAAAATAATGTTAATCAAAAAGCTAAACTTTGATGTTTTTAATAAAAAAAATCTCATGAAAATTAAAAATTTCTTCATTAATACTTTAAGTAACCTGGATCACAATACCAAAATTTGGATGTTAACAAGTTCAAACATTTAAAAAAAAAAAAAAATAGGTCACCAGGTTGAGATGGATTGACCATAATCTGGTATCATTTCTTCAAGTCAGTATATAAAATGAATTAACAAAAAAAATGGAAGCAAAGCAGTTCCATGGAAATTGGTGTGGATGTGCAGGTGGTGTAATGGTTCTCAACTATGAGAAATTGGAGAGCTGAGTTTGAATTCCAGTCAGTTTCATTAGATTCACTTATGTGCAAATACACTTGTTGTACCTGATATTAGTTATGTAACAGAGTTTGGGAAGCATACACACATATTTTTTTTATTTTTTTTTTATTGAAATTGGAGTAGATTTGAACAGATAAATTAGATCAGAACAATTTTGTTTACTGATGGGAATCTGATCTAGTCCATTTGTAATTGGGTCATTAGGAAGACAATGAAAGATGATAGAGATAATTTTTATGGATACTAATGCTCTGAGGAACTTTGAAATTCACATGATTTTGGGTTGAAGGCAGCACTCATGATAATCGTGTGCGAGCCAAGGGTCAATTTATGATCAGCCAGGTTTATCTATATAAACGCGCACAGAAGTCTGTTGACAGAGTGGTTGGCTCGTCTGCAGTCGAGCTGGGTAGAGAAGGGTCAGAGACTGGAAGTGATGTCAGAGATTGGAACCAAACGCCCACTAACATATTTTGTTGCTATAAGTACGAAGAAGCAAATTACTCTTCCAACAATCTAAGACTGCTACTATTATTATTACCACTGGAAACGGAAACGTTGAACAAGCTACTATTATCAAAAGGTTGTTTTTGGGCTCGTCTGTTGTTGAGTGCAGACGAGCTGGGTGGAGAGATATTGGAGAATGGAAGTGCCGTCAGGGATTTGGAACAAAACCCCTGCTAACATGTACTGTTAATATAAGTACGGATGATTCTGCTACCACGAAGATTACTACTACTGTTACTACCGCTGAGGAGGAATGCAACTATAAACTTTAAGCCATGCACAGAAATCTTTATCTCTCCATCGCAAGAGTTGTATATCGTTCTGAGACGATTTCACAACAAGCTAATCACAACCCACTCTCTCTCTCTCTCTCTAGAATCCAGTGTATGAGTTTTTACATCAATTACTTTTCTTTTCTGTAACCCGTTTCTTTTCTATACTATTCTTTTCTGCTATATAAAAGATATTAACAATTCAACCACTGAATAGTTGTCTGGCTTTCTGCAGATATATATATATATATAATATATATATATATATATATATTTTTTTTTTTTTTTGGTGCATTCTAAATTTCTTAGCACAGACTCTCCAGCCATGTCTACATCTTCAGTTGACCGCTAATGGATGAACATCACTTCTGCTTTCTGGATTAAACCAAACACAATGTGGGCAGGAAGCAGGATTAAACCAATTGACTGGTCGAATGATCTACGGATGCTCAGGGGACCTACGGTCACTCCCTTAAGTTCGGTTAAGACCGAGTAGACACCTCAACCCAGAGAGTAAGACGTTGGAGGTTGAGGGGCTGGGGCGAAAGTGTTAGACTGGTTGCTGTGACCAGGATAGACCCGTGGGAATTACCATGTCCGACTGAAAGAGGAGAGAATGTTGCATTTGTGTTGTCCAGAAAGGACTCTAGTCTTCGGACTATATTGGTCTAAAAGGGACATAAGGAGGAAAAAAACAAAACATGGAGCGGCGGACCTCAGGTAAGTCACTTTTTGGTTTCCTTTGTTCACTCATTGCAATTAGATCTGTCAGTAATATTGTTGATCTTGTTTTGACTTTGTCAACGTTGTACGCAGTTGAAGCGCCACCACTGTGTTAAGTCTTTTTCCTTTAGTTCTGTCATTGAAAGTGGTAGTTGACAAGATGCTAGGATGAGCATAGTACGATCAGACGCCACAGATGAACTTATGGACGTGGGAGTCCGCAGAATATCTATGGGTTTCAGGAGGTTGATAGGTAGCATGAAGCTACCGACTTATAAAGGAAACCCTGTAGACCTGCACGAATGTATTCTGTCCATTCAGAAAAAGCAGGTGATCTATGGCCTCTTGGACCAAGAAATGGTGCTCCAAGCTTACGCCGCTGCAGTGGGGCAGGTGTCCAAATTCATAGGGGGGTCGTACAGAGAAAACTCTGCCCTGACGTGGACCTAGCTTAAATCCACTCTGGTGATATGGCCATTGAGGCAGTCAGGAAATTATTCTGGCTGCAGCAACAAGGAGAGACTAATGAGGAATTGGGGGAAAGAATCGTGTTCATCCACCGCAAGGAAAGTTGGCTCCCTGTGCTGAGCCAGGAAATTTTTCTCCCCGGAATCAATCCTCCAAATCTATAAATCAACTATTCGCCCTTGCATGGAGTATTGCTGCCATATATGGTCTGGAGCCCCTGCTGTTTGCCTCAGGGTTCTTGATATGATCCAGAGACGGATATGCAATGTAATTGGCCCTGATCTGTCATCTCGTCTGCAGTCGCTCTCTCACAGATGCGCCATTGCCTTGCTCTGTCTTTTTTACAAATACTTTCACGGTAATTGCTCCGATGAGCTGCTTTTGCTGGCCCCAGGCCTCATGAATTTAAGCGTCCTATGAGGCTGGCATCCCGTTCCCACCCCTTCACTGTTGAAACTGTTAGATGTAGACCTCTCTTCTACTCCAATAGCTTCATGTCTTGCACATCTCGCCTGTGGAACTCCCTTCCTTATTCCTGTTTCCCTGACAAATATAATCTCCAACTATTTAAGTGTAACGTCAATCAACATCTCCAGTTGCCTTGATCTATCCACTTCCCTTCTCCACATCCTTTCCCCTTTCATTCCTATCTGCTCTCGCTCCAAATCTTCTGTAACCCCCTTGCCTTGATCGATCCACTATCTTTCTCCACATCCTCTCCTTTACCACTCCTATCTGCTCTTCCTCCAAACCTTCTGTAACCCCCTTGCATGCTAGTGGCTTCCAGCCTTGTTTGGGGTGAAAAGCTTAAAACAAAAAAAGCTAGTGGCGTTACCTTTTCTGGAGTTGGCAACTCGGGACAGTGGCCCTATTCAGGCCTTGTTGGCCAATGTGTATGTGGATGCACTGAGTGAAAGGGACCTGAGGGGCGATGTTCTGGAGGGGGGACCGGTCAGCCTGGCCGCAGCTATAGAGGCAGTTTGGACCAGCGAACAAGTCAGGGATAGAATAAGAGGGGGGGCCAATGTAGTGATGAAAAAGGACCGGGAGCCAATCCAGATACGAGACCCGAAAGAAGAGGTTGAAGAGGAGTGGAAGACTGAAGCATTTCCCAATAGGAGAGCCTGGGACCTGCATTATGGGTTTCACAAGCCCACACCGGGCCGATATGCGCTGGTGTGCTGGACTTGCAAGTATTGTAGGCATTGGCCCGTGACTGTTCGACAATCTATGGAGGTGACCCAAGGTCTTTGGGGCTGAACTGCATGACTTGTGGCGAGTTCGGGCACAAGGCTCAGTGGTGTATGGCAGAGGGAGACCGTAAACTGGGGATAAAGTGAGTCAATATGCTGTTGCCCCCTACCAAGGAGGAAAAGGGTCCGGGAAATGCCGATGTGTCACCCGTGAAAAAGAGGCAGTGGCCCCAGTCCAATTAAGACCTCGAAGGAGCGAAGGTGTTGGCACTGTGGAGGAGCGGCTCACCTGAGATGAACCTGTCCTCGCAGGAGAAAGATGGACCACACCGAACAGAACAACCCTAACTCGAATAGACGGGAGAAATGGGTTGCTAGTCCGAGAAAGAGTCATCCAAGCTCTACCCCACCCAGGAGGCCCCTAGACAGAAATTGGAGCCCTTAGAAAAAGTTGAACTCCTGTCACCGACTCCCATGTCTTGGTTGTTGAGAAAACGGGAGGAAGGGAGAGAACATATGGGAAAGAGAAAGGCACAGGTATACAGTTTGCTGACAAGAAGGTAAAGACTATTGTTGATACTGGAGCTTCAGTGTCACTGGTTAGCTCCAAGGTTGGGACTGAAAAAGAAGCTTAGTCCTGTCGATCTACTAATAAGTCAGGCTGATAGTAGCAGGATGAGGATAGAGGGTATGACGCGGCTACCTTTCCAGTTGGCAAGAACCAGAGGTAAACTTAAGGTTTATGTGGCACCTGACTTGTGTGGTGAGATAATTTTGGGGAATGACTGGCTTAGGCAGAATAAGGCACAGATCTGTTTATAAAAACCATGCCACCCTAACATTGGACGGGGTAGGGATATTGTTGGGAGAGGATAATTATGAACAATTGCTAGTGGTGGCCCAGAAAGATTTAAATCTTCCCTCTAGGACTACTGTATCTGGGAAGGGCAAGATTATAACAGAAGGAGTGCTGAACAGTGACCTGTACCAAGTGGTCCCTACTGATAGGTATGATAATAGTGAAGGGGAAATAACCATGTGTTATTCATTGGTGAAGAGGTCGAGGACCGTTCCCTTACTGTTAACCAATACTGCCAATAAAACTATTAAAATAAAGCAGGGAGAGGCGCTGGCACAGGCGTGGCCAGTGAGAAAAGTCGAACAGGTGAGTTTATGGAATGAGGATAGGCCTGGGAATAAGACAGGTAGTGATGAGATAAGGGATGAAGATATAACAGCCCCTGAGCGTTATAGGAGGAAATTGAGGGGGTTGCTGAATGGTAATTGGGAGGTAATAGCTGTTACTGATAAAGAACTAGGACAGACAACAAACCCCTCAAATATTTGTTAGAGGCGGAGTGGACAAATAAGAAGCTACAACAGTGGGCATTGAAGTTAAGTGGGTATAACTGCAGAATAGAATATTTGGCAGGGAAGGATAATACCTGTGCTGACCTGTTATTGAGGATTCCAAAGCAATTAGAGACCGAATCTGTCAGGTTGTAGCTGGGTGTGGATGATAAAGCATTCCAAATTAATGTGATCAATTCACAGGCGTTGAAGGAGAGACTTGGTTGGGAAGATCAGGAAACGAGTGAAACAGAGATTGTTTCCTACCCCCACTGGAGAGATATTATTAGGCAAAGCCAAGCAGATAGCGAGATAGCAACTATCAGGTGCAGGGTGTACCTTTTAAATATATGGTGCACAATGGCATGTTGTATTACCTTTCAGGAAGAGATGAGGAAGTAAGTTTAAAAATGGTGATACCTGAGAAGTTGAGAGCTGAAATTCTAGACCAATGACATAGGAGGTTAGGACACCTGGGAATTGATCAGATGTATGGATTAATAATGAGAAATTACTACTGGCCTAAGTTGTTTAATGATGTTGTGAACCATGTAAAAAAATGTGTAACATGCCAAGTACAGAGTCGATGGAGTAGGGTTGCACAGTATTAGAAACAGATGTTCTGAATTATCCATTTCAGAAAGTAAGCATGTATATTTCCAGGCCCTATGGAAAAACACAGAGGTAATCTTTACATAGTAAGTTTTGTGGACTGGCTGATGAATTGTCCTGAGGCATTTGCCATACCGAATAAGAAGGCACGAACGGTGTCAGATATAATACTGAACAAAATATTCTCCAGGTATGGGGGCCCCCCGAACAGTTGGTTACCGATAATGGATCAGAGAATGTGAATCAGATTATGAGAGAGACGTTGGGAGAATTAAACATACAGCACATAACCACCTCTCCATATCACCCCCAAAGTAACGCTAAGGTAGAGAGATTTCATATGACCGTCGCTGATGTGTTAGCTTAACTAACAGAGGATAATAGGGAAAATTGGGATTTGTTCGTAACCCAAGCGTTAGCAGCTGTGAGATTCTCGACGAACGAGATGACAAAATTTTCTCCTTATTACTTGATATATGGCAGGGATGTAGTCTTACCTATAGACAATCTGTTATGACCTAGGAGGAAGTATTTAGGAGAGGATCATCACCAAATAGTTTTAGAACAACAGCATAAAATTTTTACGCAGGTGAGGAGGAGGATTCAAAGAGCCCAGAAAAGGCGAAACAATAGGGTAAATAAAAATAAAGAAGAAGTTTCCTTCCAGATAGGTGATCCAGTGTATTATAAAATACACCTGAGAGAAGGTAAATTGGACCAGAGATGGAGTCCATACTATAGGATCATGGAGCAGACGGGTCCGGTTTCCTTTGTGATCTAGGACCAATTGACTGGCCAGGTAAAGAGAGTGCATGCGAATGATATAAAACTAGCTGAAATAGGAGAATGGAAAGGAGCCAAAACAAAAACTCAACAGAAAAGGCTGAGGAAAACTACGTTGGTAGAATCTGAAGGGTTAGAGACTGAAAGTGAAGAGAGTGAGGAGATTGAAATTAGCCGAACTACCCTTCGAAGGCTGAGGGAGGTAAGTCTGACCCCAGTGGGACATTCTGAGGAAGCAGGGATTGAGCCTAACCTTAGGGAAGAAGAAGAACTGAGTGAATGGGGTGAAGAGGATGAAATTCCGTTAGCTCAATTGCAGCGTAAATTGCGGGCTGAAAAAGCACCTAGTGTTAGAGAGGAATTACCACTAAAACGGCGATTGAGGGGAGCGGTGCACCTGAGCCCAAGGATTAAGTGAAACCAGTACAGTGGCTGTGGTGAATGAGTGACAGTCTGGGACTAACTTTGCATTTATCATCAGTGCTGGTGAACTGTGTGGATGGGCCCCATGCATGCACGGTGCTGGTGTGGGTCGGTGCTTGAGGTATCGCTCTAAGATGTAACCACCCGATAAAAACAATAAGAGAATGATTGAGTAAGATGAATTATTCTCTCCATCTCTTTGCAGACATGGACGAGAGGAGGCTCGTGGCACTGACAATGCTAGTTGTGGTAGCTAATACCTGGGAACACAGTGAGAATACTGTATTTAAGAAGACTAGCGAAGTGATTATAACTAGATCGAAGTGGCTGATAACTTTGGTGATAGACCTGCAACTTTATGATAAGTTACTGGGTCAGTTGAAGACTGAAGTGGACAAACTAGATACAGCCAGGACCCAATTTGCTGGAGACTATTTACAGATTCCGGAATACCACCGTATATTATAGCCCTTAGCTCAGGAATCCCTAATACTTGAGAGACAATGGAAGGATATGAGTTACTATTTGAAAGGAATAAAGTTGTTATGGATCAGGCAAAAGAGGGCAGTATTACCTATAGTGGGAAAGGCATTAAGCATGTTGTTTGGTACAGTCTCCGAAGGTGAAGTGAGAGTAATTAAGAGGAAATTAGAGGCGGTAGAACAGACAACAACAAGCTATGGTTCAGTCGGTTTAAGAGAGCGTATCTATACTCAATGTTACTAGGCTGGAATTGGCTAAGAATAGAGGGAGTATCAATTGGTTGATTTCTCACCTACGGGTTTTTAGAAAGGAAGTGATAAATGTAACCACATCTGTAACAACCGAATTACAGAAATTAGAGGATTTTTTGCAAAGGTATTTTCAATTATTAGCTATAATGAGTAAGGTACGTCAAACAAGTCACTCTTTAACAGTGTTGTGAGAGCACAATTAGACATGCTGTCGCTGGGACACCTGTCTCCGAGTACAATAACTCCAGAATGATTAAGAGAAGTTTGAAGAGAATGAGGCTTTGTTAGAGCTGGTAGGAATGAATGCCAGTGGATGGACGGGATTGTGGGAACCCAATGTAAGGGAGATTACTAAGATGTCACTAGAAAAGATGCCGGCGTTGTTAAGGCCAATCGATAAGATTGATATTGGACGGTTGAAGTCGGAGTTAGATAAGATAGGTATGCCGAATTCAGGCTGGAAAGAGAATTTGGTTGCTATAATAAGCTGGCCAACCGTTGTGGGAATTATACTAATGATAGTCATGGCCTTGCTAGTTTGGTGGTGGTTGAAGAGGTGTGCGGTGTTGCCGACCGGGCAGAATAAACTGGCATGGTAGTGGATGAGTGAAGGAGGGATTCCAGTTAGTGCACTTTACCAAGGTAGGTCCGACCCGAGTGCATTGAGACCCCTAACTGATATTGAAGAAGAGTCCACGATTGTTGTGGAACGACCTAAACCAACAAAAGATTTGACAAAGCCTGTTGTGAAAGCGAGACAAAATCGGAGGGAGAGATTTAATAAATAAATCGATTTTTTTCTTCTTTTTTTTTTTTTTTTTTTTTTTTGTAATGAGACTGAAATAATTGGCAAGGAGTGCTGCGGACTCCAATAATAAAAAAAAAAAATAAAGAACACTCGAACTGGTGAACTATGTGAAAGAGATCACCACAACAGTGAACCTTAACCGGAAGTTGCATGTACATATGTATTATAAGGACAATGAAAATGTCAGTGGGCATAATGAGCCCTAAGAAGATCTGAGGACTCTACCTTTGCATGCTGGAAGAGACGTATGTTTAAGTAGACCATAGTCAGAAGCATGTTGGACTGGGTTTTTTCATAGTTTGTTGATAGGAAAGCTCGTGTGTCATTTACTAGTAAATGACAGATGGGTAGGGGAGGAAATGTGACAGAGAGAGTTTGGGAACCACACACAAACACACACATTTAAAAAAAATTTTTTTATTGAAATTGGAATAGATTTGAACAGCGAAATTAGATCAGAACAATTTTGTTTACTGATGGGAATCTGATCTAGCCCATTTAGAATTGGGTCATTAGGAAGACAATGGAAGATGATCGAGATAATTTTTATGGATTAAAATTGGAAATAGAGCTTACTAAGGCTCTGAGGAACTTTGAAATTCACATGATTTTGGGTTGAAGGCAGCACTCATGATAATCGCGTGTGGGCCAAGGGTCGATTTATGATCAGCCAGGTTTATCTATATAAACGCGCACAGAAATCTGTTGACAGTGGTTGGCTCGTCTGCCGTCAAGTGCAATTGAGCTGGGTAGAGAGAGGTTGGAGACTGGAAGTGACATCATAGTTTGGAACCAAACACCTGCTAACATATTTTGTTGCTATAAGTATGAAGAAGTGAATTACTCCTTCAACAATCTAAGAATGCTACTGCTCCTATTATTATTACCACTGGAAATGGAAACGTTGAACAAGCTACTATTATCAAAAGGTTATTTTTGGGCTCGTCTGTCGTTGAGTGTAGTCGAGCAGGGTGGAGAGATATTGGAGACTAGAAGTGACGTCAGGGATTGGAACAATACCCCTGCTAACATGTACTGTTAATATAAGTACCGATGCTTCTGCTACCACAAAGATTACAACTACTGTTACTACCGCCAAGGAGGAATGCAACTATAAACTTTAAGCCATGCACAGAAATCTTTATCTCTCCATCACAAGAGTCGTATATCGTTCTGAGACAATTTCACAAGCTAATCACAACCCACTCTCTCTCTGAATCTAGCCTATGAGTTTTTACGTCAATTACTTTTCTTTTCTGTAACCTGTTTCTTTTCTTTCCTATTCTTTTCTGCTATATAAAAGACATTAACAATTCAACCATTGAATAGTTGTTTGTCCGGCTTTCTGCAGAGATATATATATATATATATATTTTTTTTTTTTTTTTTTTTTTTTTTGGTGCATTCTAAATTTCTTAGCACAGACTCTCCAGCCATGTCTACATCTTCAGTTGACCGTTAATGGATGAACATCACTTCTGCTTTCTGGATCAAACCAAACACAATGTGGGCAGGAAGCAGGCTTAAACCAGTTGACCGGTCGAATGATCTACGGATGCTCAGGGGACCTACGGTCACTCCCTTAAGTTCAGTTAAGACCGAGTAGACACCTCAACCTAGAGAGTAAGACGTTGGAGGTAGAGTGGCTGGGATGAAAGTGTTAAACAGTATGATTTGTATCTGGAAAAAAATCATTATTCTTGAGATTGTTAGTGCCGTATTCACACAAACACACACTTACAATGAAAAATATGTTTTGGCTTTAAATAATTTATAAAGGGGTTGATTAGCTGTAAAACAAACACAAAATCAATCAATCAATCATCCATGGAGAGTGAACTCAAAAGGACTTTTTTATTTATGCAGGAGCTTTAATACTAATTCATCATAATTAGCCAATCGTAATCTGCCATTTGTTTTCACTTGAACTGAGATCATGTGACCTGGTAACCATCTTGAATTGTTAGTTCATGTAAAACAATGCAAAATATCAGCTCCAAGGAAAAATCTTTTTGCTGCATAGCAGAGAATATCATAAATATTATATTTTATTCATAAGTTATCAAGGACATCTTACAAAGAAAATGTTTGAAAAAACAAAATGACTTCTATGAAAAATTAGTTTTATTTGCCATTAGTAATGTTATGTCAAAGAAATTATTTAAAATGTTGTTTACAAACATAAATTTCATCAGAAATTAGATTTTTGTATACCCTTTGTTCTTCTAAAGGCACACCAATAGTCACAAAGGTCTATTAATTTATATAAACTTTAGTGGATGCAACAGTTACTTAAATGTAATTAGCATGGATATAATTTAAACCGAGTCCAACTTTTAGGCCATGTCCTTCTAAGTGATCAGAAATCTTGTATCACGAGTAGGGGAATTTATTGTTCTGAGCTTTTCTTAAATTCATACACAATTATCACAAACAGAAATTATTGCTTCCATTTATTCTTTAATTTTCTTCTTTTTTTAATCTTAAGATTTTCTAAGAAAAGCTGAAGAATTCAGCTGACATCTAAAGAATTTAGTGAGAAGAATGAAATTCTTATTGTGTTCTTTCTTGAATGTAGTTCCATGATTGTACCTGCATCTCAAAAGTAAGGTCAAATGTCATCAGTGTGAGGAATAGCAGTATGACAAATAGTCAGTTGCCACATTACAACAAAATCCCCTTTTGGGAGAAGCTTCATCTGAAGAAATCAGCCTCCTCAGTGTTTTTAGATATTTTTTACTAATAATAAAGTAAAAATGGTTTATGAAAAAAAAAACCGGAAAAGTTTATTGAAATTTCTCCTCAGTGAACGTTTTTCTAGCATAGTGCTGTCACTTAGTTGAGTGAGATCCTATTAAATCAGGAGGATAATAGATAGCAATTGACAAAAAAAAAACAATTAAAAAACATGTTAAAACAGGATCTTGCTCAATAAAATTATATAATGCCTAAAGGTTAAATCCACTTTGGCAGGGAGACAAGCTACTGCTGAGAACACATCCATTAAGTCGGAATCTAATATCTTCAGAAATTTATTAGCCAAGGATGGTGAGTTCAATCCTAGGCAGGACCACAAGTGTCAGCATAGTTAACAGCTTTTCACTTTTTCATGCTTAGTTTACCGATTTCACAGTAAGTTTCCTCATGATTAGAGATTGTGTAGTTGTGTAAAATAGATTGAGAATTATGTAACTTCAAACAATGAAATCTTTAAAAAAAAATTGTATTTTCAAAAGAATAATCACTTGTCATTATTCTTTGGTTGTATATTACAAAAAGTTGATTCAATTGACAAAAAGTTTTTTTAAAAAAGTTCATGTTTCATGTAATTATTGAATACATTCATCTTGACTCTCATCTCATTATTCCTTTATTAAATGAAGCCATCTAACGAAGTTGCTGCACTTGTATATCTTCTTTTTATATATATATATATATATATATATATATATTAGTTAGCCCTAGATTATTTTAATATCAAAATGATTCGATATGCAACAGAAGTAGTTTTTGAAATAACCCAAATTTCTGATAATTCAATTTGAGGTATGTACCTACAATAATTTGCTGAAAAAGGCCTCAAACTTGATAAAAAGTTTTATCAAAATTTTTATCATTACTAAGAGGAAAGATGAAAGTATTTATTGACTATTTTATTAAATTTTTTAATCCTTTCCAGCACATTTGAAATTTTGGTTAAAAATCTTGTTTTTCTTGCATCAGCAAAGATTAGGAAATTTTAGTGTCTTTTTTGCAGTAAAAAAAAACCCATTGCTCTGAAAATTCTTGCAAAATTAAAATAATTGTTGGCTTTTAATGAGACTTTCAGGACTTGTTCCCAAATGAACGAAATTATTTTGGAAACATTATTTTTTAATAAAATCTTGGTAGAAATTTTTTTAATATTTTAAAAAAAAAATCTTTTAGATCTGTTATCCCCACCTTATGAAATTTCCAGGAATTTTGTCCTTCTTCATATTTATATTAGTTAAAATCAGGACTCCTTGAAGAATGTTACAGCATTTTTTTTTTTTTTCCAGTTACTCATTTACCGAAAGTCTGCTCTTAATCGTGAAATAAAAAAATGTAATAAAATTGACATTATTTAATTAGAAATTGCTTTTATAAATAATATATATTAAAGTATTGTCTTAAAAAATTTTTTTCAAGAATGAATTTTTACAAGATTTGTTTTCATTTTACATTTTAATTAGAATAAATTAAGTTTAAAAAATTTTTTAATTTTTAAAATTCGCTCTTAATTCATCCTTTTAGATGATATTTAATGAAAACTATATTTACTAATCATCATAAATTGAAAAGCTTAGTACAAATCGTCACACACCAATATTTTTAAAAGAATTTTGAATATTTTTTGTATATAAACATGCTGATTTTATATATACAGTCGACCATATATGACATTATCAGAAAATGAGAGTGATAACTATAGCTAAAAATATTTAAAATTCAATAAAACATTACCTCATGGAGAATATTTTCTTATAATTTTTAAGTACACAGAAATATTAAAAAATCTATGTCAAAGGTGCTCACATTAATTCACTTTAACGCTTCAACACCCTATAGAACAACATTAGATAAATATCAATTTTCATGCAGTCAAACCTGCATATGCCTTAAACTGCTACTGTCTGATCAGAAAATGCGTTTCCACAATATTTTAAACAATAATAGTTGTTTCAAAGCAGATTACTTGTACTTTAAATCACCTAATATTCATCAAATAAAGTTTCAGAAAAGTATATTTCATTTTAAGATTTTTAATAAAGAGAAATACATGGTGATAAGACAACTAAAAAGGGGCACCAATCAGCTATTTTAGTAAAAAACAAAAAAAAATCTTCTTCCAGTCAATTTAAATTAGTTTTTGAAATACAGCAAAGTTTTTTTTCTTTAGAAATATTAAATTTAATCTATTAGCTTGAAATTAAAACTAAAATAAAAGATTCAAGAAAGATTTTCTTATTTTAAACCTGAGGTATCTTTTTTTTTGTATTTCTTTAGGAGGTACCTAATTTGAGGGGTAGCAATCAGCAAAATGAAGAAAATTGCTTTTGATTCTTGTTAAGAACCCTAAATATCTTTGGAAAATCTCGCAGCTAAGAATTTGTTTTCCATCTATTAAAAAATCATCTTTGAAATATTTTGCTTTCCTATATTTTTTTTTCTTCAAAATGTGGAGGTGAAAGATACAATAGTGTGTGGAATATGGTAAGTAATTCTATAAGGGTTGTAAACTTGATACCTAAACACCCAGACCAAATCTGCAATTCTTTGTCTACTGACAAACTTTACATTAATGTCCTCTGAAGTAATCTGGTACATGGCTACAATTGAAGGAGCACTCAATAATAATTGAACTCTCCTCTCCAACAGTAACTTATAATATTACCTCAAATTAATACTTAGCTGGTTAAATACCAAAAATGTATATTCATGTAAATCTGTTGAAAGAAAAGAATAATAAATGAATAAGAAATGAGCTAATCTAAAGGAGCTGCATCTCGCAGTGAACATGTGCTACTGTTAACAAGTCACTGAAAATGACTCACATTGACTACATCATATTATCTCTTAGTAGGACCTGCCTTGTAGCTGAGAGTTGGTTATTTTCCATTGTTGCCCAAGACACAATGTGGAATGCCAATTTGCTAAGCTAACAGAAAGGCCCTTCCTCATTTGGAAAATTGCCAAAATAGTCTTTCTTTGGGCAATAGAAATTTTAAACATTACAAATTGTAATTTTGAAGGTAATCCAATTCTCTCTATATGACTGACTGCTATAGCTTTGGATACAGTGCGTTGAAAGTAACTCAATCTTTTTCAGATGCTAAATTTATGAGGCATTTTTTTTTTTTAAATATCTTCTGCAATTTATCTTGATTTCTTCACTGTATGGCTTGAGTGTTTAGTGCACAGTCTCCTATCTATGATACCAGTACATAGTTGAAACAAGCCTTGTCCAGCACAGGTTGAGTTTTGTTGATTCTTTTGTGTGTGCAGCGCACTTTTTTTTCATGTTTTTGCATGCATGCAAATTAATGATAGTTTTAAAAGCACTAGAACCTTGCATACAATTTACCTAAATTACAAATGGGGGCTTCAACCAGGCAGGCAAGATACAAGAAGGTTAGCATTTCTTGCTCCTATTTCACCAGAATTGGCTGGATGAAGTGTTACCAGCTGGTAAATATTTAGAAAGAAACTTTTTTTGTTAGTTATTGCTATTAATTTTTATGACTTTAATTGCAATTCACATTCAAATTAAATCTGCAGAAAATAAAAGAATATTGTCTTGTTCAGCATCAAACTTTTTGATCCTTTCTTCTTTTTGTTATTAGCATTGTTTTTATTTTCTCAATGTCATCAGCATTATTTCTCCTTCATCTATGCAATACTATTGCTCCAGACATGGCATCTTGTTTTCAGTCCCTTTCCCACTGCCATAACATAGCTTCCCTTTGCCTTTTCTATACTTTCATGATAATTGTTCTGATGAACTTTCCACTATGATACCTAGACTTCATGAATTTAAGTACATTGCTAGATTTGTGGCATAGTCTTATCAATTTACAGTTGGAATTGCTAGATGTAAATGTATGCGCTATGCTAACAGTTTCTTCTATTTCACTTCTCACTTGTGAAACTCTCTTCTGCCTTCTTGCTTCCCAGTCAACTTCAAAAGTTTAAATGCAATGTCAATCATTGTCTTCTTAATTCTTGTTTTTTTTTTTGTCCTCACTCCTTAATAGTAGATTTTCTCATATTCTCTAGCACTTAGTAACCTTTTGTGCCCTTGTGGCTTTATTGTCTTGGTTGGAGTGAATTGATTAAAAAAAATCTGTTTATACACTAACCTAAATAAACTTTCAGTGTCCTGAAAAACATTGATTTTTGTTTTCTTCTCCTCACCCACCTCCTTCACTACAATCTGGTTCATGTTAGAGGTTTGTTGATATTCTCATCAAATTTTCTCTTCAGCCTTTGTCTGTAGACAATGTTGCATGCCATTGATACACTTTCTTCAGTTAGAGCCAAACAATTTTTTTCACAATCACCTTCCATAAACAAAATGGGGAAATATAAAAAATTAACAATTTTAGCTTGACATGTTTCACCAGTAACCTGGCATCAAACCAAAAATCTACATCAACCATAATTGCAGAAACCAAAATCTACATCAACCATAATTGTTTGAATGCTTAATTATAAAGTTTAATTTTTATAGAAATATTTTGCTAATATCACTCCATTTTTTTTTCTCTCACAATGTTTTGGTATTAATTTGTTATGAAATAGAACCATATTAAAGTGACATGTTCATGTATTAATTGAAGATGCATTGGAAGTGCTTTGAGCAGTCCCTAATTCTTATATATATTTTCCTTATATGTAATCTTTCTCTCTCTCTCTTCCTTTGCCTGGAACAAAGCCAGGTGTTTCCAATGCCAGCTACATTCATGGTTGAGGTGGAGTTACAAGTTCTCTTATGCAAGGATTTTGAATTAGACACACAAAATAAGAGAGGGTGGGAGTGTTGCAAGAAACCAAGGAGTGCTGACATTTACCACAAAATGCTTATCTGAATTTCTATCTATTTTATTCACTTGATGCTCTTCTCTCAGTGTGTTTGGTGAATGCTTCTAAATTTGTGTGCTTTGTTGTCTTTAAATTTACATTATTTTTTAATACATTTTCATACAGATTGTATTTCATCATGTATAGATCCCTCTCCTTTTATTTTATTTTTATTATATAAAATACAGTTTACATGGAAGTCTCTTTCTCTTTCTGCCTTTTCACCTCTTCCTCCTTTTATTTATTTATTTATTTATTTATATATATATATATATATATATATATGGTTTTACTGTAAAATGGTGCTAAGAGATGCATTATACCCAAATATGAAATTTTCCAACAAAAATTGTTTTAAAAAAAAAAATGTAGCATCAAATCTAAAAAGTAAAAATCAGGCGTTTTTTCTTGTTTTATTTTATTTTATTTTTTTTTTTTTTTTTTAGAAGATAGAATTTTAGTCGTTTATAAACATTTGTCTTAGATATGTTTGAACACTTAAGAGGGGAGGAAAATGTATTTCTACTTTGAAGAAAATATCTGTCAGACATTTCTGATCTGATCTGACTCTTGTACAGATAGCACATGATGGGTGGAGTTGAGTATCCCCTGGAGTGGTACAAGGAACCAACCATTTTTCCAACATCTTTAGTGCTAGATCATATGAGTTTCACTTGAGGTCTCTCTTTGTGAGTGCAACTATTTGTCACTGTTGAGAATTCAGGGTCTTCTCAGTAATAAGTTACTAGGTTGTTATTGAAAGTTACAAGCCAGGGTCTGGTCATCTAGTTTTTGGAGGTAGAGCATAGTAGGAGTCAGTTACTTACTGGACCGATATAGAGAACAGACTTTTTTTCAGAACCTTTGTACCGTTCAAGGCAAGGGCCCTTCTTGAGAGAATGCTTGTTCATGGCAAGAGACAGAAATTCAGTGTGATGGTGGAATGTTTCTAGTTTGGTTTTGAGGTATTTGAAAAGATCAATTGCTAGGCTCTGGTCATCTAGATTTTTGGAGATACCCTCATAAACTGGTGTCATTGGCATAGATATTTACAGAAACACTGCTAATGCTCTTAGATTGTTAATATAGAATAGGAAGTGAGTAAGACTGTAGAGAGAGCCTTAGGGGGCTTGCATTGATCTCATGGGTTTCAGAAGCCTGGCCATTGACAACAGCCTTCAAAGATATACCTGATTAAAATTGCCATATTAAGGGTTTAAGATGCACATAAATATTGTATTGGGTAGAATTCTTATTCAAGACACAACTAATTATTTTCAATGGAAGGTTGATATTTCTGTTTTCCTTGAAATCTTTTCTCTTTTAGACATGGTTTATCTATTGAAGTTTTCTTTTATTGAAAAATTCAAAATTCAAATTATCAGTTTAACTAATACTTCTTAGCAGCTGTCCTGAATGCCCTACATCCTCCAGTCTGGAAGCCATGGATAAAATGAGCAAACTGCTGTACTAGAAAGCTTTTTAAGAATGCGCATCTCTTCAAGTTAGTAGTGTACAGTTACATAAAATGGATTCACTTTAACAACTGCTTTCAATCTTTTTTAATTGTACATACTAGCTAAGTTACACTGCATTAATTGGAGCTCAAATTATTTAATATCAGATGAGATGAGGGACTAATTAAATGCATACTCAAAATGTAATGACATAAACAATAAAACAAGATTTTCTTATTGCTTATGGTCTTCAAATTGTGTTTAGAAAATTCATATGGGACTTAAGATGCTTGTCACCGACAATTGGTCAAGATTTTGTGACTGAAAGTAAGTAGCAGTGAATGTCATAGATTTGTGTTAAGTTTTTTGCAAGTTCTCTTGGATAAAATATTTTTTATATGTGAATGCCAAGGCCAAATTGATCATATACATGCATCATAGCATTTTAACGAAATTGAATTACTTTAAATAATAAAAAAGTACCATGTTATTCTGTACCAAACCAAAAACATGTTTGAGCCTCTATTACTCACAATCGTTCATGTGTCTAGCTTGTTAATCTTTACTCCACACTAAATACCCAGGTATAGTATAAAATTATAAGAAGGTAAATTTGTAAGATGGAAGAAACAGCAAAATATGTTCAGTAACAAATTTTCTGGAAAATGTTTTAGATTTTTGATTCAATTTCACATTTTGTCTTGATGCAAGTAACGGTTGCCCCCAGCAGAAGTGAAACACAAGTCCTCAGTACTAAGCAGGGGGAGGATGGCTGATGGCAGTGTGCTCCAGAATATAAAGAAGGAATTTCTCCAATTATGTCTGCCTTGAAAACCTAGATATTTGCTAATCTTAGCTTAGATTACTACAAAAAAAACAAATAGATGATTGATGGAAGAGGGAGATCTAGGAAGATTGTACCATACAGAGGCATGATACCTGTTTGCCTTCAAAGTCAGCTTATAAAATTGCTTTTTTACTTTGACAATAAAACAAAAGTGAGAAATCCAAAACTTCTTTGAATGGACCATTTTGTGTGTATCTCGCATTTGTATTTTGTGTGTGTGTGTGTGTGTGTGTGTGTGTGTGTGTGTGTATATATATATATATATATATATATATATATATATATATATATATATTAATGTGAGTAAAATTTTCCACTTAGATGATTGACATTACCTTCAGCATCCCAGCTCCAGAGTTTCATAGACAGACCTGTTCAGCTACTCTTCAGTGGGTATCAGCAATTTACTGCTTATATTTTTTCAATTTATACACATTTAACACTGGTGTGAATTTTCTTCTGTGTTTGTGTGTGTACTTGTCTATGTGCTCACATGCACAGTGATGATTTTGCCCTTTTTTTCATCTGTAGATGTCTGGTTTCGATCCGGCTCTAGACATGTGACCTATTTATTTATTTTTTATTTATGGGCTAGGGAAGTTGTATTTCATTTATTTATGTTCTTATATAAATAATTGGTATTAATGTTTAGGCAATAAATATTTTTTTAATATGATACTAATGATGTTAATGCTTAAGTTGTAAATACTTATACATACACATGCTCGTGCATTAATACATACATATATATATATCATTGGTGATATCAAAGTATTAACTGTAGGAGGTTAGATTTATGATTAATTTTATTTACTACTGTTAGGATTTATGTGCGTATGTCTGTAATTATATCTGTTTGCACACATATATAGACAAACATGTACACACATGTACATGTACACACATGTACATGTACACTTAAGACAGAACTATTGCATAAATGTTGAAGTTATTTAATTTTTTAAATATCATTTTTTACATATATATAGTACACACTCCTCTGCACCCAGTAGTGTATGTAATTAAAGTAAGTATATGCTTATATCATGTTATCATTTCATTTTTATTTATTGTCACTGCTTGCTTTATATAGAAAGGTCAGTGACAATCTGTTTCTTGCTTGAACACAATCTTCAGGCCATGTGTGTTTTGGCTTGACTATTTATATATGCTGGTCAGTGGTGAATTATCAGTATTAAGGTCTGTTGTATTATGCTGATGGTTATTGGGTGGGAAGTAACGGCTATGTTTCAAATTATTCTAAAGGCTATGGAGTAGAAATAATTATGGTTCTGAATGCATTTATTTGTTAACTTTTTACTTTCTTGTTGTTTATTATTATTATCATTATTATATTGTATTTGTTAATTTGTAGTTTGTTACTTTGTTTATTATTAATTTGTTTATTTATATTTTTTCATTTTAACTTATTTGTTTGGTTTAAAGTATTAGCTTTGTATGAAGTATGTTACATTATCTGCAATTGTATATAACACATATATTTGCATTTTTCATGGTGGTATTTTAAAGGTATTCATTTTTTATTTTTAAGTAACTTAGTAAAGATTTGTTTTCATGTCTTCATTCTGAAATGTTCCCATCATTTATTTAGTAATTTGTTTGTCTGGGAATAGGATAATAGCTATTTTTCCTCCAAACAAAGTTTACAGTTTTTGATTTATTGTTGTAAACTGTTTTCCTTATTTTCTATTTTTGGTATAATTTGATTTGTTTTTACTTTCCCATATATGTTTAGAAAGCATTGTACTGTTTGCATATTTACTATTGGTATTGGATGTTTTGTTTGTGTCATTTTTCTGTATAATAATACCCATGCTAGATAAGACCATCCTTAGCTAAGAACAAAAAAGAAAATAACCACAAAGTAAAAATCATTAAGCACTGCTAAAAATCACCATGATTCAACACTGAAGACACATGCATAAAGCAAGAACAAGCCATTGACATTACAATGAGAAGCTTTGATGGTGCGGAAACCTGCAAGCTCATAGGTATATGAAATAAGTAAAATAATCAATAAAAATGATATAAGTCTCTGCGGAGAAGAACACCTCATAATCCTAAGAAACTAAAATTGACAAAACCAGAAAAATAATCATACAAATTTTCAAAATTCCTATAGAGTTCCTACAGATGGTGGTTTGAAACCAATTGGAATTGGACCCTTCTCTTGGAGAACATACTAACATTCTTATAGATAATCTGATGGAAATATTGAGGTTTTGTGGGTAGACAAAATGCTTGTTCTTTCAACTAGTCTGATATATATCAACAGGAAGAAGGCTTGGCTATGGATTCACTGCTGTTACCAATAATGACAAACACGTACATAGAATACTTTGAGGAAATAGCTTTAGGAATGGCACCACTAAAGCCAACAGTATTGCTGAGATATGAAGATGACCTCGCTAGAAAGCAGTACAAATACTGCTGGACTATGTGAACACAATAAGACCTTTGATCCAGGTCACAATTGAAGAAAATTATAATCGGTACCTTCCTGGATATACTAATAACTCACAGAGAAGATAGGTTCAAGACATCCATATATCACAAGCCAACCTTCACCAGACAATACCTCAACTTAATTTCCCTACAGTGTGAAGAAAGTGATTGTTCAATGCCTATAACACCAGGTAAAAATCATCATGAGTGGCAACCCAGACAACCGGAAATTATCAACATCATGTGTATCCTTTAGAATAACAACTACAAAAATGACATCAGCTTCTTCAGATGAAAACAGAAGGGTCAAGGAAGAGGACCAGAAAATTGCCATGATTTGTCTGCCTTGTGTCAAGAGCTTATTTGAAAAGATTCAGAAGATCTGCAGTTCATACATCTGAACAATTTTCAAAAGCAGAGGAATCTCTGCTGAGTAAAGCTAAACAAGATCAAGAATTGTGCATACTCCATTTCTTGAAGTTGTGTTAAAAAATATAAAGATGAAATAAATGACCCCCTAAAAGTAATCAATAGCACTCATCAGCAGGCAGGCTCGTTTTAAGACTCCAATTTATCCACTCACAATTGTCCCACTTGAGCATCAGTTTGCGAATTTGGCAACATAATAATTGCAGCAACTGTAATAAAAAATAAATCCTGAGTGAATGCAATCAAGTTAGGTTTAAGGCTCCAAGTTTTTCACACAAAATTGTTCCACAGTGTGACACTATGAGTTGGATATATGCGCACGCGTGTGCGTGTGTGTGTGCGCCCGCACATCTGTGTGTGTGTATATATACACACCCCACATCTGTGTGTGCGTGCGCGCGCACACATATGTGCGAGAAGATTAGTTAGATTTGACCTGGGTATCAAACTTCAAGACCAAATGATTAGATTAGGAATCTAGATAAAAACATGTTTTGGACATATGGTGAAAAGGGTAGATAAGTGTTAAGTACTTGTCAGAATACGACGATAGGAAAAAGACCGGCTCTGGTCAAAACTTAAAAGGGTTTGAATTTAATGTCCCTGAATCGGAGTCAGCTAGGCTAAGAAATATTTTTATGTCCACTTTCTTCAAAGAGAGAAATGGTCATGAAAAAGTTATGGGTTTATTCGTGGGTGTCCCTTGTCCGGAAATGATGAAAGAGGATTCTCCATATATACGGCAGCGCTTTGGGCCACGAGGTTAGTTAGACTTAGTTTAGGTTCGAGGAAGGTTGATTTAGGCCGGAGAACGTAACATCGAAGAGCGACCCATTAGCAGCCGGACATTGTTAGTTAAGATATATATTTTTTTTCCGCCAGCCGAGAATCAGCCCAGAGTTATCATCCACAAAAAGGTCACACGCCTTCCTCCTCTTTTCGTCCTACCCAAGTTTGTAGTTGTGTTTTTCTTTTGTCTGTGAGCCTACCTCTCGCTCGATCCACCGCACAGAAATTCTACGACGTGAGGTCTATATCTTTGTGCAACGAGTTGCAGAGGTGGGTAGCTTCACAACAGGACAATAGACTAATGAATTTGGTGACATAGTATTTATAAGTTCAATCCCTGGGCCAGTTAGTGTGTATTTAGACTCCATGGAAATTGGTCAAGTAATAACTAAACTGTATTAAAATAAGTAGATGAGATATCCCTAGAGAACCATCTACCCAGTAGATTAAATGAAGGGTTCAGTTCAAAATTCCCTGTAGATAACTTGGATCAACATACACCTGATGAAGGCAGAATGCTACAACAGCCAAAACATAACAACAACAAACATGGGGACAATATTCATCATATATAAATAAATAAATAAAAACACTTGTGAATTATTTTTTTTAATCTAAAGAACATGTATTAATCTTTTATTTTTTTAAATATGATTTTCTTTGCCTATCACATGAAAATTATTACTATTGTCTAGCTGAAATAAACCTGCTCTCACGTTCTAACATTGTCTTTTACTGTTCAGTTGAGATTGTCTCAACCCTTTTAAGGTTGACAATTATTATTAATACTTAAACTATTATTGTCTGGATAAAATGGACTTGCTTTCTTTATTTTCTTTTCTTTCTATCTGACAATATTTATGCCCTTTCCCTTTATTCTGAGTTTTTGGCTTTTGGCCATTCTTGTCGATCAGAATTCTCTTGTTGCTGTCAAATGCACATGATGTTCTCTGGGAAAATCTCTGTTCAAAAAAGAAAAAAAACTGATACACTTTAATTTTTGTCCCATTTATCTATTCAAGCATCTGCACACTCACACAATTACAATAATGAATTCTTGGGGTGATGTTAATTTCTCGTACCATGACCAGTACAGCAACAACATGGTGATGGTATATATTATATACAGTTTAGAGATGGGCGGTTTAACTGAAACAAGACTTTTTCCAGTTTCATCTTCACACCATGAAACTGCATCAAAATGTTTTACAAAACCAAAATTGTTCGGTTTAGTGCTACCTCTACTGAGTGACCATATCCAAAGAAACACTATTGAAAAATACTTTCAGGTGTTAATAAAATTAAATTTTATCAACATTTCTACTATTGTAAGAGAAAAAGATTGAAAATATGTTAAAAACGTTTAATTGACTAGTTTTAAGAGATAAATGTGAAATTTATTTGTTTACAAAAGAAATGAAGAAGAAAAAAACAGAAATACGACATGATCTCTGAAATTTCAGGTTTTCAAAAACAAAAAAAATAGTGAGTAAAAATAAAAAAAATTGTTGCCAGTCTCATCTTAATGTTAAGTTTTATGAAGTCAGATTAAATACAGGATGCAATGGTTAAATTGTTGCCATTTTATATTTTTAATTTCATGCGTGCACATTATTTGTTTTTTATTTTATCAACTGCACAGTAATAGTAGGGTCCATTGGGCACTGTCTGTGAGAAAAAGATCTCCATGATGAGAGGTCAGTGCAGAGGATTTGGGAGTAGTTGATGAGTTTAATGATGATTATGAATGTAAAGTAGCTCAGGAAAACTCACTCTGACACATTCTGATAAGAAAAGAACTCCTGAATTTGTTGGTGAGAGCCTCAGGCTGAACATGGGGATCTGCATGAAGTGCCTTGAGGAGGTAGTGCTGCCCTGGGTCAAGAGGGTGGCTGTTGGAAGACCCTATGTCTGGCAACAGGACTGCACCATACCACACAAGCAGAACCCTATCATGGCTGTTATACAATTTCTGTGACCATACCACCCCCTTACATCTGGCCACCTAACACCCTAGACTGCTACCCCCTTATTATAAGTGGAGTGCAGTTGAGCAAGAGACAAACAAAACTCCTTGTAACACCAAAGATGAACTGAAAGCAAGGATTATAGCAGCATTTACCAACTTAAACAAATAGACCGTCCAGAAAAGCTGCAGGAGATTCCAAAATCATCTGTAGGCCATGGTTGCAGGCAATAGCAATTGAATAAATTTACTCTTTAGTATTTCAAGATAATTTTGTGTAATTTTGGTAAGTATATCTGTTAAAATGAGATGCCAGTGTTATTTTCATTTTTGTGTAATTTAGACGTCAATTTATCCATCGCACCCTGTAGAAATAAACTATAAATCATGTAAGATAGCCGATATATTTAAAGTATTGAAATCAACGACTGAAAAATCATTTTGTATGAATAGTGTTTTAAACAGGTTAAAAAAATGCCTCAGATTAACTATCAATCACCTAAATCAGTTTGGGGAAATAATCATAATAATCATCTTCAATGGCATGTCGTTGAGAATATCTGTACAAAGATTTCTTCAGTTGGACTTAGATTGTAATTAGAGACTTAAATTCTTGTACCAAATGTATTTGAAATTGCATCTCTTGTAAAAAAAAAAAAAATAGCATTGATAACTTAGCGATTATTTTTATATATAATATATATATATATATATATATATATATATATATATAATTTTTGTTGTAAACACATTTTCAACATTGAATTTTTTAATGTCATTATTTTGTAAATTTTGACCGATATCTTCACAACTTAAGTGTTCTTCTAGATTTCTGCAAATGTATTATTTGTCTGCTTGAAATGCAAAATAAACTTGCCATAAATTTCAAAACTTTAATCTACAGAGATAATTTTTTTTCTTGGTTTGTGGTAAATGAATTAGAAAAATTTTAATAGCTGAACTAGTTAAATGCCCAGGTAATTGACATAATTACACATTACTAATGAACCACTTTTTTGTGCAATTAAGTCATATCAAAACGGGTAATTGTATTTTCCAGTTACTTCTTTGGACTCACCTGTAATTAACATTTCTCACCTCCTTAATTCTCTCATCTCTTCACTTTTCTTCTTTCAGAATCATTACTTTTGTTTGTTTTTCTGGCTTCATAGATTATTTTTCATGCCAGTATAATCATCCCCAAACATCTGCCCACAAACAATGCTTCTAAACATCCAACCTCACCTCATAATAATCATTTTTTTTTCTTTTTCTCTCTCATATTTTCTTTCTTTCCTGTTTTCTCCTTGTGTTTCCTTGTAATCTTCTCTTTTATTCAGCATTAACCTTGCTCACCCAACAATAAGTGATGGCTGTATTGTATTTATTTTTGCTTTTAAGAAAATGACTTTCATATCTCTCTTTGTATAAAACAAAAAACAGACTTGATAACATCAGTTGTTTACAAAATATAGATGAACTACTTTTTAAACAATTGTGGTTGGAAAGTTATGTCAGAGGTTTCAAAAGGAAAAGTATTTGAAATCCTTGGGATAATTGTAAATTCTGACTTTTGTTAGGTCAACGAATACTCGTTGTCACTTTCGTAATGCTTGTTGTAGTAGAAACTTTGTAATCACAGATACAACTATAGTAATATAGTAACAACTTGATAATACTCGCTTGGAAACTAACCACTGAAAAGTGATCTGTATAGTAATCTGTATAATGACCACTTAGACGCCACGCTAATTCCCATATACACATTTCCTTTACCATCTCATGATCTACTTATTCAAAATGGGATCGCCTGTGTTTGCTCTCTTGTGATCTGTGTTCAAACTAAAGTGTTGGCAGCAACACTTTATTCCTATATAACACTGACACAATTTCTAATAAGGAATATTCTTGGTTCAGCTTTTAATTTTTTTGGTTGGTTAATGGTTGGGGGGGGGGACGTTGTTGGAGGCTTTTACAAAAATTTACTCCCTGTTTATTAGCACAAAGACAAGTTTCTCCATTTAAAGAAAACATTTAAGGATCTGCTATTTCAGAAAATTTCCATAAAATTTAAATTAGCTTTTAATATGTGGACTAAATTCAATGACATATAAGGCCTCATTTTTTCTTAAAAATGGCTCAAAAAGATATTTCCATGGTTTTATATGCAAAGTTGATTAACCAGTACTTTTGCCTCACTTAGTTCTATCCTTCTCTAATAGTAAATGTAAATATAGTGTGTGGGGGGGGGGGCATACACTCCATGCAGTTTGTTTATTTGTAATTGTAAGCATCAGACACTTATTTTGATGATGGACAAAGGCAATGTCAATATCTATTTGGTTGATTCATGAACTTTGATTCATAAGTTTTCTCATTTATACAATTCTTTTACAATTTCTCTTTTTGGAAGCAACAAGAGGGCCTACTGTAGACCAGTGGTTAACAAGCTGTTCTTGTAAACCAATTTACTTGCAAAGTGAGTATGCTCCCCACTCAGTGCCTTACTGCCATAGCCTTATGCCAGAGGATGTTATATTTAAGAAATAACTCTGTCTTTCCCTATTTTGGCTATGATGATGAATTTGATTGATGAATTTGATTCCAATGGCAGCCCAAATAATCTAAATTTAGTCAACCATTAAGTCTACTTGTTTTCTTTTTCTCTTCACAGAGAGGCTCATTTAACCAAGCAATATTTGGAATGTTTAAAACTCTTCAAGTTATGAACAATAGTGATATTAGTTTGATTGATTCATGGACAAAAAGTTAAAAAAAATTTTTTTACTACAAAATCCTGTTTTATTTTTGTTATATAAAACTTTTTTCTTTTTTTTTTTTTTCGTTTCTAGGTTGAGGAAGCCATTTCTATCTATAGGGATTATACAAAATTTCCAGTTGTGTCCAGTGCTAAAATCAGCTTGTTATCTGACCCCCCACAAATTGTGATCCATTCAGAATTCACGCAGCGGGATCTGGAAAGACGGGAACAAGTAAAATTCTGCCGGAGTCACCTTTTTACACATGTCGATGGGAATTATTCTCTCATTCATCGAACTCCGCCTTCAGAATTAGCTAAAGAGTAAGTATGTCAAAATTTTCAATGAGAATGATCCATCAGTAGAAATCATATGAGTCATTTAGCATTTTTTGGTTCTTTTTTTCATTTTCAAATATTATTTTCCTTTATCTCTTCAACCCATTATTTCAATCCAAGTTTTGTTATTCCCTTTAATGATTCCAGATCAAAAAACATTTCTTCCTTTACTCTGGAGATTTATAAAGAGTGTGTAGTATTTTAGTATAATGAATTTTTAAAATATATTGTTGGGAATGAAATGCTTTAAGTTCAGTTTACAAGTAAGGAAACTAATTGTTGTTCCTATTGAATATTTTAGTATTCTAGATTTCAGTTATCAAAGGTCAGCATTCTTAGGTTTAGTTTGTATTCACTGATTATGCTAATTTATGGAATTATATCAATAAGTTTTTAGCCTAATTATGAAAAGATTTATTTTATACAACAAATATTATCCAACATTTTTTGTGATAATGCACTTAATTCAGTGACAACCATTTATCAAGTGAAAATTTCAGATCACATTATTTCTGGTTATATTATCTTTACAGTTGATTGATTTGTTTTTTGTTTATTTTATTTTATTTTTATTTTTTTTATTTATTTTTTACAGCTTGCCAACTCTTTGTAGAATTAAAACTGAAATATATTTTGAATTGTAAGAATATTTTTTTTTTGTGAGTGAATATTGCATTAACAATTTTTGGAGAACAAATCATTCCAGATACAAGTCCTATTACTTAACCCATAGAGTGGGGAAGTGATGAATTCATACCTTTCCAAGGTTATTTGTGTGTAAGTGTCTAACAAACCAGACTGGAATTTAAACTCAGCTCCGTGAATTCTCATTCCAAGGTGCTATCCATCACACCAGCTACACATCCTTCTTACAAACTTTGTGTAATTGATAACCTTGACCAAAGATCATTTATATCAATTTCCATCAACTTTATATTAGAATTGGAAAATATTCGTATTTAAAATTATTTCTATCTGAAGTAAAGAAACCGACACCTCATATCAGCAAGCCAATGTTTTCACAAGATTTCAGGATATATTCATATAAACAATGCCATTTAAAGTTTCAGCTCTTGTTAAAAATATAAACCATAACTTATTTTAAGGTCAGATTTTATGCAAAGTGAAACACATCCAAACAATATAGAGCACAGAAATGTTATTAATACAATATCACTTTTCTCTGAAAAATTTACTTTATTATTTTACATGTTAATATGGGTTCTTTGATATTCTATAAGCTTCAATCTTTCAGCCATAGATTTTGCAAACTTTTCTATTTCACTTTGAACATTACTGGCATCAGTTTCTTTAGATTTTCTTTCCATTCTCATTGAAAACTCTTCTGAAGATATCCACCACATTTTCTATTGGATTCATATCAGAAGAGACTTGGGATCATTTTATTAATTTGGTATCTTTGAAAACTATTTTTGGCAAAATGGACAATACTTAGCATTGCAGAAGATGAAAATCCTTTTCATGCATGAATCGACACTTTAGCTTAAAGTTTCTTGATTGTCATTTATATCACTCAAATAAAAACAAAATGTCCCAAGCTTACAATAACACTCTGCATTTGTCTTTGTCGTTATCACCTTTGAATGGGCCTATAACTTTTTTCTGCTTGCAATCTTTGCCTAAAGCATTACCTGACCTTGCTATTGTCTTCTAAATCATATTGGTTGACTATTTCCATGAAGGACCCAAACTCTAGTCCAACCATTAGATCCATCCAATGTTGCTTTATTTTCTTCACTAAAAATTACTGAAAATTTTTAAGTACCTCTTCACCCAACTTGAATATTTTCTCTGTGATGTTTACTCAAAGATGGTTACTTTCATGTCTTTAATATTCATCTTTTCTCTGTTGACATTAGCAACATCAGTTTCTTCAAACTCTCATTAATACTTACCAACCATCTAAAGGGCTCCATTAGCCATCAGATCTTTCTGCAGAGTTGTACACGATATTTGCCTTGAGTGGTTTGGTGTGGCAACTGCAAGAGGTGATAGAAAAGAAGTGTCCAAATAGACAACAGAAGAGTAAGCTAAAAGCAGAGCAGAGAGTTGTGAAGCACTGACTCAAAGAAGCTCCAATTCATGAGTGGAGAGGCTTTAAAAACCTGCTCAAGGATATTAAAGAAGAGATCTTAGTGATCTCTAGAGCTGAGAACCAAAGAAAACAGAAGAAAAAGTAACAGTCTCGGAGATCATTTTACAATAATCCTTACACTTGCTAAAAAGCTGTTCACCAAGACTAAGAGCAGCAAACTTGTGTTACAGGAAGAATTCAAGAACTACCTGAGGATGATGTATTCTGATGCTTGGAAAGATGTTCTAATCCATCCTATAAATGACTTTCCAAGGCCCCAAGATCCAGAGGTCATGTTTAATGACAGTGGACTAAAGCTGAGGGAAATTGTTGATAGTGCACCTGAAATAAATGGAATATCTTACAAGTAATATAAGAATTGTCCAAACGTCCTCAAGTAACGCACCATCCTCCTCCAACATCATGGTAACAAGGTATTGTACCACAAGAATGGTGCTTGGTGGATGGCATTTGGATACCTAAGGAAAAGAATGCAAAAGTCATTGCAAATTTCTGCCCCATATATCTCTTGAATGTAGAAGGGAAAATATTTTTTGGGATCTCATCGTATGACAGACTTCCTGCTAGGTAACCAATACATAAACACAGCTGTCCAGAAGGCTGGGATACCTGGCTTCCCTAGTTGTCTGAAGCATTCACACATGATTTGGAACTCAATCCTATTGGCCAAACAAAATTAAAATGAGCTTCATGTAATTTGGCTTGATCTGGCAAATACATATGTATCAGTTCGTCATGAGTTAATTCGAATGTCCCTCAAATTTTTCACTTTCCCTAATAAGGTTGTGGAAATGATAATGAAATGTTTCAGAGCAGCATTTATGCAGTTTACTGTTGACAGCTACACCACCAAGTGGCAAAACCTCGAGGTCAGCACCATGATGGGGTGTGTGATTTCACCCCTTCTTTTCATTATGTCCATGGAACTCATATTATGGGGATGCAACAGACACAGCAAAAGGAGTGATGACTAAGGAACAAATGGTCCTTCCTCCTTCCAGAGTGTTTATGGATGACACTGCAGCACTACCATAAGATCTTCAAGTGGGTGAGAATGAAGTCTAAGCCCAAGAAAACTGGAGGCTCTATACGGAGGACTCACTACTGCATTGGGGGATGACATGATCCCAACAGTGAAAGAGAAGCCTCGGATGGCTGTATGAAATTCCACTGACTGATCAGCATTGAGGTAAAGAGGTGCAGAAAGTTGCTCTAGATGGACTTGAATTCATTGACAGAACCCATCACTGGCAAACTGAAGGCTTGGTGCTACCAAAATAGTTTGCTGTCCCGGCTTCTGTGGCTATTGCATGTGTATGATATTACTATGTTTCACATTCAGCACATTCAGCAGTGTGTCAACAAGTACCTGTGTAAGAGGCTTGGAGCCATAAACCTCGCTTCTTCATAGTGAGACTCTATACCAATGTTAGAAACCTGCAACTTCTCATCTCCTCATTGGTGGAGGATTTCAAGGTCGGGAAGGTACATCTTCACATGTTGATGAATTCATCCACAGGTTATGGCCAGATATCTAGACTGTCACCAAATGGTTGGCAGTAGAAGTCACCCAAGAAGCAGAATCTAGCCTACGAACTAAGGAGGGTAACTCAAACCAATCCAGCTGGCCCGGGCAGCATGAACAACCAGTTCTTTTCCAAAGGATAAACAAGACATGGTGAGTGGAGAAATCAGGAATTTCAAGGAAGAGCAGCGAACAGCTACTGCTGTTTCTCAGTCCAAACAATATGCTTGGACTACATGGAGTGATATTGATCCAATGAAGCTATCATGGAACAATCTGATTGCAGTGGAGCCATTGGCAATATCATCCATTCTGTGATCTACTTATGATCTATGTGACTAACTTCAAGCAGTGGGGGTACATTGTCACTGACGTATGTGCATTATGTCAAACTGATCACGGCACTTTGTCACATGCTCTCTACATGCTTCACAATCACTGTGGATGGACACATGGTGTCATAACAAAGTTCTGGAAATGGTCATGGATTTAGTCTGTATACGGTGGGAAGCGGCCAACAAACAGCCTGTAACGGCCAGAAAACCTAAGATCTGTTTTCACAAGGAAGGTAAACACTGTGTGCAAAAGACCCTCATAACTCTCAACATGACACTACTGAGTGGAACCTGTGATTTTAGTTGATCTTAGAACACCTCTTCAATTATCTGGTACACATTATTCAGACAGACACATGCTCTGACATTGTAGCATGGTCTGATTCAAAGAAGTGTGTCCTGCTAGTAAAATTAATGGTCCCATGGGAGAACAGGGAGGAGGCGCACAAGTGAAAGAAAAACTGCTATGAATTGCTGCAATTCAACTGTGTGGGAAAGGGATGGACATGTCATGTGCTACCTATTGATGTTGGGTGATGTGAATTCCTTGGACAGTCAATTGGTTTTTTTTTTTCCTTTTGAAGGTGGGCATCAATGGCCAGAACCTAAAGCATGCTTCAGTTGTAAAAAGAAATCGCAAGAGACTGACACATATACAAAAAACAATACCCTGTCCGGTGGCAAAAGCTGCTGATGATGCCAGGGGTGGCAGTACTGCCTTAGCCACTGAAACTGTGTTACCTCCCCTTCTTTCACATGTATGTAGAGAAATGACCACATTATTTCCCCTTTGTTGATATTAGCAGTTTGTCAGTGTAACTGTTATGAAAATGTTTCTTTTCAAGCTTTGCACACCCATCATGGATTAATGATACCTTAGTAAAAAAAAAATCAAGCAAAAATTGGCTTTTAATAAAAACATCCAAAAAGTAAGAATACAAGAGGGGAAAAGTGTGTGTGTGTGTGTGTGCTTATATAAGCTTGCAACATGGAATTTTCTAACTGAAAATTAATTTCTGTTGATCAGCATCTGAACATTATCATGACCTTTGTACTTGTCAAATCTATAATATTGAACGGCTTTACATGGTAAGACTCAAAACTCCTAAATTAGAAGCAGATACAAAAGTGTAAATGTAGCATTTCCTTTTTCTAGATTATTGTTCATTTTTGGCATGATATTTAAACAGATGCGTATGCAGACACACCTTCCTATTGCCCATGTATTTGAGGAGGTGCTGAAAAATGATCAAACTGACCCACTTGCCAAAATATGTTCAAACACCAGATCTTATTTTGGAATCAAGAATTTTTCGGCACTCTCTTCATTTTGCTGTAATTTTGTTTTTTTTTATATATATTTTTTTTATATATTTTTATATATTTATATTTTATATATAATATATATATATATATATATATATATATATATATATACACTCTCAAGTACTTAGTTGCAGTAGGAGAATTATTATGTACATTTTGGGGTCTGATAATACCCATTTGTATAGTTTTAGATAAAAACTGAGATATAATACTACTTACTAACTTAAAATCTACTATCCAAAACAATTTATCTAATCTTAATAATATCAAAATAATTACAACCACATCCAAAACTATTATGGATATGATCAGAACATAATAACAATAGTAGTTCTAAAGCAGGTATATATAAAATAAACTGTTACAACTGTTCCCTACAATATATTGGTGAAACTTGCAGGAATGTAAAAAAAGATATATCTATAAACACAAAAAGGATATTTATACATACTAATTATCAAATGCATTAGTCATACACAGAAATAAATTCAATCAAAGAGTGCTGCTATCAAGTCTTACGAAAATGCACTCCCTATCTTTTTAAAATATCTCCATTCCTAAAACAAATACTCTTTTCTCAAGCCAACTGGCATGGCTATAAAAAAATTTAAATTAGAAGAAAATTGTTAAATCAAGACCTTTTTATTATTATTTAAAATAAATAAACTGTTGGTTTCAATCCAGGAGGGAATGACTCCAAAATACTCCCAATTTATAGACAAAACCACACAGATGCATGCTGGGATTTTTTTCCTAGCCAATAATATATAAGCCACTTCTTAATCTCATCTGACTCAGTTCCAGTCTTGTCTTGAAGCCAAAACACTGCAATCAATTGCTTTTCTGTATCTTCATTTGTGAGTTAACATGATTCTTAGTTTGTCACTTTTTTTGCCTTATTACTTTTGCTTTACCTTATATTGTTTAGATTATATTATTTTTTGCTCCATTCTTTTCTTTCTCTTGTTTTTGTTTATTATAAACTGTGTCAATTCTGTTGGGCATTTCTACCAGTTACATTTAACCATGGCCACTTACTTAATAATTTATCAAATTAAAATAAATAATTACATTAATATAAAAAAATTAAATAAGAAAATAAAAAAATTCAACAATAACATCTACTTACATTTGTTCAAGCACTAAATTACATTACTTCGCATCCTCCATAGATTTTACTTTACTTTCACAGTTAGCTATAAGGATATCTTTGAGCATTCGTAAACTTAAGAATTTTGAGAACCAGATATTTTTACTTCTGTTTATAAATACACGCTGCAAATAATTACATTTACCTTTTGATAAATTCCATCAAATGAGATATATATGATGTGGTCATTACTTGATTAATAGATTAGACTCTCTGCCTTTTTTTTTTTTTTTTTTGTGCAGTATGGAAAATTGCACAATTGTGACATTTTAATTTTGTTATTAATTTATAATGGCCTTATTTTTTTCTCTCTAAAATCTGCCCTTGTTTCAGGGAAAAGGTTGTAACAGGTATGGAAATGTATCAACAAACAAATATTAGTTTCCCATAGTCAATTTTCTTCTCACCATATTGTTTATTTATATTATCACACACAGATTATACTAAAATTGACTAAAAAGATCTGTCTAAATTTTTATTACGTTTTTCTATAAGTTACAAAAAACACATATTTATGTTTTACGATCTCTTGTCATTATCAAGAACATGAATGTTATCATTTAAAATTAAATTTTTTTTCCTGTCATTAAAGTTCTTGATATTCAGTAGAAATGGTCAAAAGTATTCAAACAAAAACGAATATTAAGACCTTTTCACAGTTTCCGCATATCTGATCCAGATGACTGACAACATTATATGTGCACTGGAAAATATAATAAGAAAAATTAAACATTGTTGGTTGAATTGTTTTTCTTCTTTGTCATTTGGCAAGCAGTTCAAATTCTGACTGTTTTGTTTCATACTGGTGCTCTTGGAAAAGGCATGAATACAACCTCTTTCTGCTATGGATTAAATACCAGAGCAGACTGGGCTCTCTCTACTTGGCTTGCAGCCATATTTAAATGTAGAAAAGTCTATAGAAATAAATAGTTGATTGTCAATACAGCTATCCTTCTGGCAATTTCAGCAGTCAAGCCAGCCCCAAATGTAATTTACATTTTATTCTTCAGATCTTATCAGTTTGGTCAAGTGGGATGGCCTTATTTGGGCAGTGCAAGGCCTTCATACATCACTGCCTAGACATGCATTCTGGAGAGTCTCACTACCAAGTGATCTTGACTGACCAACACATTACCATTATCTCATGAGATATATCTTTCAGGCATCTGTCTCTCTCTCTCTCTCTATATATATATATATATATATATATATATATATATATATTACTTGATAATTGGTAGAGATAATTCTAAGGAGGATATAAATCCAAAGAGAGCTCAATGTAAGAACAGAGCAAATATAATAATGAAAGTGGAGTCCTTAGAAATCCATTGTTAATAATTTATTTCACAGGATCAGACCCCATCTCTTCAGACCAAAACATTTTACAGCAATAAACAGATTTTAAATTTATCCAGACACAAGCAAAAAAAGATACACAAAAAAGAAAAAAGGTGGAAGAGAGAAAAAAGAAAGGGAAAAGTTTCAAATATAAGAGGGGAAGACAGAGATTTCAAAATAAAGTTGTTTTTTTGTTTGTTTTTTTGTTTTTTTGTTTGTTTTTTTGTTTGTTTTTTGTTTTTTTGTTTGTTTTTTGTTTTTTTGTTTGTTTTTTGTTTATGGGGGAAAGAAAAGAGTGAAGCAGTCAGTCGATGGGTTGACCTAGAACATACTTCTTTTCCCCCACCCCCAGATGTGACAAGTAAAAAAAGAGGGAACATATTCAAAAAGGAATGTATTCAAAAAGATACATTGTGATATCAATTCATTTCATGCAGTGGAACAACGTCATCGCATCATAACTTTAAAAAAAAAATTTGATGATTATGAAAATAATAACAATAATAATAAAAAAATTAAAATTAAAACATTTTTTAAAAAAATAAAGGACCTTTTAATATAAAAGTTTTGATTAAATAAATAAAGTGATAAGTAAAAAGCACCATTTTATTATATTTGCTCTGTTCTTACATTGAGCTCTCTTTGAATTTATGGATTGAAATTTTGGATTTGAAATTATCCCTATCAATTATCAAGTATTATTGATAATTGCTCCCTATATTCATAAGTTGAGCCTCGTTGGAATATTCCTTTTGGATTAGTTTACAAATCTAGTTTTATTAAAGAATGGAAAAATTTATTCAAGATTACTCCCTGAAAAACATTCCCTACTCTTCATTAAATTCTTTCACTCACTGATAAAAATCATTGACCTTATAAATAGATTACGATGGAAAAACCTATTTTTAAAACTCTCAAGCAAGATGCACTAAATTGCAAAAAGGAAAAATATAATCTAAAATCTCAAAACACTCCACTCCACCTAATAATGAAGCTAAATAGTTTACTTTAACTTAATTTTTAAAAAAATTATCTTTAAGAAGTCATCTAACCAATTCCAATATAAAATTTTAAAAAATATATTAAAGACATAAAAAAATTCTAAGAAACTGTGGATTAAAGCTAATAAATCTAAAAATATTTACAAAATTAAGCCTTTGGACTCACAAACTCGATAGATATCTCAATAGATATCTCAATGTATATTTGAATACATTCACTATTTTTTAGGTGTCATGTCCAGGGCAGTGGGAAGAAGAATGTCAACCTGTCGACTGACTGCTTAAAACTTTTCTTTCCTTCCATTACTCTCTTTTCTCCTGCCCCCATGTCTATCTCTCTCTCTCATCTTGTTCGAAACTGTTGTAAAAAATGTGTCTGTCTGTCATATATATATATATATATATATACACACACACACACACATCCTATTTAATACAAATATAACAATTATTTATCTGATTGCTGTTATATTCAGATAAAATGTTAAAAAGGGCTTCATCTTGATTGCATGCCATATTTTATATTCTTCTCATAAAAGAAAAAAGTTTGATAGAATTTGGCAACTCAGCCAATAAAAAATATGGTGGTTGGAAATTATTCACATCTTTCTGGTTTGTATGTTTTTATTAAATCTTCGTGAAACAGGGTTTTTATTTATAATTTATTTATATATATATATATATATATATATATATATATATATATAATATATTTTTTCTTTTTTTTCTTTATTGATTTGAAGACAGGAATTTTTGAGTTAGTCATAATTTTTTCCCAACTGAAAAAAAAATTCCATTTTTACTGTACTAAATCAAACTGAAGGTATGAAGAAGGTGTTGTGCCAATCTTCCAAGTGAGAAGTGCCTGCTTACCTTGAAAATCGGCATTCAAAATCCTGCCTTTTACTGGATTTGAACACCAACTTCTGGCACCAGTAGGGTAATGGTTAACTATCACAGCCATGGGTTAAGAAGTGACAAGTGAAAGAATAATTCAGTTTCACAAAGTAGCAAAACAAATTATCTTATAATGTTATGAAAGTAAACAGCTTTCTAACTCCATTTTGCTTCTGCTCTTTATAAAAAATTTTAAAAAAAGAAGTAAAAGGTGCTTTTTTTTCTTTTCTTTTGAATTGGTTTCTCTTAAACATTTAGCAAAATGTCCATTATGAGCAGAACAGATGATCAAAAAGTGAATTGCATCAATTTATCTAATTTGTTAATGATGATCAAGTTTGCCAAATTCATTGGGTGTTTTGTTTTGTACAAAGATATTCCTTTTTTTAATGTTTGTAATGATGTGTTAATGGCAATGATATTAATCTACTATTTATTTTAATTTTTGTTATCTTTGAGGTTGTGGAACAAGGAGTCTCCCTCAGGGCGTTTCAGATGCATTATCCGAAGGGTGACCAACCAGAAGGGAGAAGAAAAGGATTACATTGAGGTAAGAGAATTTGGTTCAAATATGTAAACTATTGGTTAGGAGTTTGATCTTTTCATTATATATGCCAATCTTTGAAGTCAGGTGTTGTATATCTATGATTAATAATTTGTCAGAAAAAGGATAAAGATTATTGGTCTATGGGATTAAAACATTTGGTTGATAAGGGCTAAATAATAAGTTGGGTGTATCGACTGCATCTGCTGGCACCTGGTATTCTTGCAGTGTGACGGAACAAAGTCTGGTAGTATTACAAGGTACTGCTGAGGCAGCCTGGGTTAGTCTTAATGATTCTATGAATCCAAGACTATTCCCAAGCTCATCATCTGATAAGGACTTTCTTAGAGGCACTACTGTTGATGAATGAATTTATGTATTGCTAGCAGGGACATGAAGTGGTGAGGAAAATAACTTCAAATATAAATACTTAGAAAAAATATGTTCTTTAACACCACAAAGCAGATGATCAATTTCCTTAAATTGACAGGGATTCTTCTATTGGGTGACAGCATGAAAAGATTGGGGAATTAACCCTAGAACAATCAGCATAAAGCTAGCCATGTGGTGGTGGAATATGAAGATGTCCAGCTGAGACCAAGAATCTTGAGAGATGAACATGACAAGCTTTAACTTCATTGGGAATTGAAGCTGCTTGGATTCAAAGGAATTATCAGGATCCTAATAAGGAACAGTTTTGCTTTCTTTTTTTTCTTGTCAGAATAGTCATCTGGGTAACAGCTAGGTATGTTCCATTGTACAACTTTGAATGATCAAGATTTCTGAAAAACATGCATATAATTTTTATTTGAAGCCTGTGAGGCAAAAAACACCGGGCACTTTAAATGATTGGAAATCATTATGCCTTCTAATGTTTTCAACTGATATGAAGTGGAAAGTCAATATTGACTCAGTTGCTAAGTCTGCAGCTAAAAAGTTGGTTCACTATATCAATTTTTCTCACCAGAATCTTACATACTTATTAGCTTACCATTCATCCATGCTTTGATTATTGCTGTCACATCTGAGCTTGTGCTCCTGCTATATATTTAGAAATTCTTGATAAAACCCAAAGAATCTGCAATATTATTGGTCCTGACCTGGTTTTGTGGCTTTAGTCCCTTTCTCACCACCATAATGTGGCATCCATCTGGCTTTTCTATAAATACTTTCATGATAATTGTTTGATGAACTTTTCTCTATGGCGCCTAAACTTTATGAATTTAAGCGCAGTACAAGATTGGTGGCAAGGTTGAAATGGTTAGATGTAACCATAAGTTCTATGCTAACAGTTTCTTCTATTGCACTTCTTGCTTGTGGAACTTTCTTCTGGCTTTTTGTTTCCCAGTAACATTGATCTTCAAAAGATTTAAATGCAATGTCAATCATTATCTTCTGACTTCTTAATTCTTGTTCTTTTATTATCCTCTCTCCTTAATAGTAATTTTTCTCATATTCTCTAATATTCAGTAACCCCTTGTATCCAAGTGGCTTTTTACCTAGCTTGGGGTGAAATGATTAAAAAACTCATTTAAGTTCTGAACAGACTCAGAAGTGTCTAAAACTGTGTTATTTAACTTTTACAAGTGAAACTCCTTAGGAATATGTTGCAACATCTTGTAAATTATTTAAACTGTTTTTTTTTTTTTTTTGACTTCTGGTGACTTTGAATAATTTAAATGGTTAACTTCATATAACCTCTGTTATTATTGTTTTGTGGTCATTCATGCAGAAAAAAATAGATCTCTGGGATTTTCTGTTTGGTAGTGATATCCAAATGAACAGACACTTTTCAGCATAGTATAACAAATGACAGTGAACCAGGATGTTATTAATAATTCACATACATTTGCCATTTATGGTGTTGGCATCAGATAGGAAATGATATGAATGCAAGTTTGTGCCAATTTCATAGCCCTTTTGAAAATTTCATCGAAAGCCACATTTTCTTTCAAATTAATGCGAAACCTTTTGATAGCAATTGTTTTAAATGATCATTTTTTTCCTTCTTCTATTGTCCTTACAAATTTACATATATTTTATTTATTTTATTTTTTCAAGGTATTAGAAATTAAAAGAAATTATAAATAAATTTATTTTAATTATATCGACATAAATTGTTTCCACGTTGAAATTGAACCCTAAATTTTGAAATATCAATGCTAAACATTTTTTACTTCAAAATTTTATTTACTTTTAAGTAAATCTTGAGAAATACTGTCATGCTTTATTATGCAAGTCAGTATTTTCATAATTATTAAGCAACAAATACATGTAAATTTTTCAGCATATACGTGCATGAACAACATATCCTGTGGTTTTCAATATATACTATTTATTTGGTGTCGGGTCAGAATCTCTATTGCACATTTCTAAATCTACCATCCATGCATTGAATACTGCTGCCACATCTTTTTTATTTTTTGCAGTGAGGTAACAAGGCTAGGGGGGGGGGCACTCAAGGTAGAGGCTTACAGAGTAAGAGTCAGTTTATGTGGATAGGGTGGTAACATCTTTTTGGAGTTTGTTACACAAAGCAGTGGTTTATGGGAAGCTGTTCAAGTGGAACTACTCAATAGTTCGATAAAGAAGGAATTGGGTGGTTTGTTACAATGTGATTGACATAGCAGATACTAGCAGTGAAGGTTAGGTGGAACCAAGGTATGCAGTTCATCCAAGTACTTTCCATGGAAGTAGTGATAGAGCAGTGAGAGGCTTGCAACATTCTGTCTGTGAGAGCGGGGTTGCAGGGTGGAAAATAATTTGTCACCCACAAGGACACGTTTGGGCTCTATTGAGACTGGAAAGTGTGAACTGGGCAGCTCCTGTCCAAATATGACTACAGTACTCCATTTTAGGCCTGATCTGGTTATTGCAAAGTTAGAAGATAGCATGAGTAGTCAGGTACTTACTAGAGCAGTACAGGGAACTAACCATTTTTCCTGCAACTTTAGCAATGGATCATATGTATGTACAAGTTCCGCTTGATGTCAGGTGAGTTTAAGATCCAATAGTCCCTCATGGCACAGAGCCTCCCTGAGAGGATAACCATTCATTGTGACTGGTGGTAGTTCAGGGTCTCATTGGCAATGATGGAATGTAACTAACTAGTTTGGTTTTCAAGGCATTGAATGTAACCAGCCACTTTTTCCCTGACTGAAATGTTAGATCAGATGAGAGATCAACTGCCAATCCCCCTGGTCATCATGAGTTTTGGAGGTGAATACCTATACAGGTAATATGACTATGCATGGGTATATATTGTCATATTATCAGCATATGTATTCACAAATGAACAGAGTATACTCTAAGGCAGATCATTTAAGCAAAGTAAAAAGAGGGTTGTTCTGAGAAGTGACCCCTGGGCAATTCCTGCATTGATTGCTAGGGCTATCTTCAGGGAACTACTTATTAAGAATGACTTTATAATTGAGAAAACTTTTCCAGTAATTCCATAGCTAGAGAGCTTGAGCAGTAAACCTTTGTATCACACCTTGTCAAAGGCCTTCGAAACATCTAATGCCATGGTCCTTAAGGTATGTTTTTCTTTGTCAAAAGCTTCACTGATTCTGTGATTAATGGCAGTTAGGAGATCAGCAAAGGATTGGGTTGATCAAAACCCATACTACTTGTTGCTCAAGAGGCTGTTCTTTTCTAGCTGCTCAACAACCTTCTTGATGATTATAGCCTAAAAAAGCTTACTAATGATACTGAGGAGATTAATGGGTTTATACTGAGAGGGGGATGAGTGCTCATCGGCAGCCTTGAAAACTGAGCATACTTGACACAGGCTTGGGAAGGAGTTCTCTTTCAAGCATTTGGGGAGGGGGGTTGGTTTCAGGTTAATATTCAAACAATGGAATTTTGTCTGGGCCAGTGGCTTTCTTAGAGTCAAGGCTCTTGTTAAGTTTTGTGACTTCCTGGGCTGAAATAAAAATATTACTGAGATTTTGCTCATTGAGACTTGGGAAGGAGATAGCCTTTGTCATCTAATGTTGAATTTGAGGCAAAGATCTTTGCGTTATCTATCAAGAAAGATGATCTCGGGGCTATCTATAATTGTGGGCCTAGCCACTTTGCCTCCATTCATAATTTGGTTGAAGATCTTCCAGAATCCTTGAATATACAATTTGTGTTCAACTCTGGCCTGGACTTCTTATACATAACTACACTGCATTTTCCAGAACTTTCTTACAGCGATTGTGCGCAGTTCTGAATACAGTAAGAGTTGAACTACACTCTGCTCTTTGTGATATATATTGAAGTAGTAGTTATGGTGAGCTATGGCTGCAATGCATTCAGGAGTGAACCAGGGCTGGCTGGTTTTTGCTGGAATTTTTGGTGGGTATAAAACTCTCCATTCCAGAAAGGACCCATTCTGAAGCTAGAACAGCTATTTTGGAGAAGGTTGAGAGAGGTGCTTCCGCCATATAGGATCTAAAGCTGTCCCAGTGTGCCTTCATGTAGTGAGAAATCATTCTATGGAATGGCAAATAAGTGGGTGGCATTTAGTTTGGGATCAACCTGGACACTGACTAGGGAATGGTTTGATGTGCCTGAGATGGGTAAAACTTTTGTTAAGAATTTTTCAGGGCAGAATGTGAGGAAAAGGGATTTGCTTGATGTCCCATCATGTCAGGGACACTTGTGGGTTCTTTGATGATCTGGGCTAGTTCATAAGTGATGGAGAAGTTTCTGCAATATCTGCCTTCCTCATCAGTTATTAGAGTTTCCCTCAGCTTTCATATCTATGGTGACTTCAATAAGCAAACAGTGGTGGATATTGAAGTCACCACAGATATGAAAGCTAGCTGAGGGAAATTCAGTAAGGATATTATCAATCCTCTCAGATATTCAGTTGAAAATTACTGTCCCATCGTCCTGGAAACAACAGAGAGCAAAAACAAATGTGGTACTGTGGATAAGTGCCATGTGGATGCACATGTATGGGAGATCAGGGTCCTTTTTTTTTTTTTTTTTTTTTGCATTCTTTCCACAGGGAAACCCATCCTTAATGTAGGCACCAAGTCCATGGCAATTTAGGTGGTCATGTTTAGTTATTAGGGGTAAGTAGTCCAGAATTGCAAGTTCCTTCAGCAGGATTGAGGCATTGATACCTGTTTCAGACATGAACAGGTGGTTGCGTTTGTACTCAAGGAGATAGAATTCTGCTGGTCTGGTGTTTCTGTTGTATATCTTTAGATTCTTGACAAAAGTTCAATGGTTGTACTGTAATCAATTCTGACCTGACATCTTCAGTCAGTTTCTCATTGATGTGACATGGCTTCCCTCTCTTATCTTCAAATATTTTCATGGCAACTGTTCTGATGAGCTTTTGTTCTAGTGCCTTGACTACATGAATTTAAGTGTGCTACTAGATTGGCAACTAGGTCTCACTGTTTTACTGTTGAACTAGCTAGATACAACCACCTCTTCTATTCTAAATTTCTTTTCTCTCAGCCCTGTTGGCGGGGCATCAGAATACGCCAACTGTCCCCCTGCAGAGGGTAAAAGTCCCTCAATGGGGCCACCTGTTGGCCATGGGTGACGACCCATGATGCCTGGGGATGGGATCCTGGTGGTTGAGCAGACCATGACCTAGGCGTAAAGAGGTCGCGGTCCTGCAACACACCACTTTGGCCCTTACCTGGGCTAGACGGGCAGTCGGAAAGACCCGATCTGATCAATCGGCTAGTCATGTCAAGCCCTAACACTTACACTTGCAAATGTCAACCACAACATCCAAGAATAAGATCCAAAGATACTACAACATCTTTTTTACTCTTACCATAAACACAGGCAAATCAAGTAAGTGTTAGAAGGCAGTGACAAGGGTCAATCAATTATTGAGACGAAACCACATGACTGTTCCTTACCCGATGTGTCTATAAAATTGGGAAGACAAAACCGAAGGAAGAATCAGAAAATGATGGTGGAAACTCAACTAATTGAGTATACCTTTTTTGTATCCTTGAGATGAAAGGGCGAATGGGTTTCCTCCCTAACATCTCCCATATTTGGGAGTCAAACATATTTACATGGAAACTGAATACCCCAATAAAAAAACCCAGAAACCAGATAAAGAACAATGGAAAGACCAAATGAATGCACTCCGATATTTCTGATGTCTCCAACTCAGATGGTGAGTGGGAATCCAAATCAGAGAAAAACAATTTTTCTGAATATATAGAAAGGAAAAACTTCCCAAAATTCATAGTTATTGAAACCTTAGAAGGAAAAATATCAGTGAACTATCTCCATTTCTAATCGAAAAAATTCTATCCCAAAACAGTAACCCCAAAACAGTCAAAAAAATGAAAAACAAATCTTCTCGTCGAAGTAGATAATTACAGAGATGCTCAAAATCTCTTAAGAATTAAAAAATTCCGCACCTACCAATGTAAGGTCTTTGCCCATGAAAAACTAAATACGTCAAAAGGCATCATAAGAAGCCATGAACTAACCTTGGCCACAACTGAAGAAATTAAAATTGCTCTGAGAAAACAAGGAGTAATAGATCACGTCCACATCAACATAAAAAGGAATGGTCAAATCATACCCACAAATACTTATATCCTAACATTTAATACCCCTAAAATACCTAAAGAAATCAAAATTGGATACATAATCCAAAAAGTTGACCATGATATACCAGCCCCCCTGAGATGCTTTAAGTGCCATAAATTTGAGCACCACAGGGAAACTTGTAGAGGGTACAGAATATGTGGAAAATGTGGTGTAAAGGAACCCAATCATACTGAAGATGAATGGCCAAATGAAACAAAGTGTCTGAATTGCCATGAAAATCATCCGGCTTACTCTAGAACATGTAAAATTTTTAAAAAAGAAAAAGAAGTCACGGAAGTGAGATACAGGAAAAATATATCCTTCCCAGAGGCGAGGAAAATAGTAGATTCTTATCAAAAAACAAACACTTATGCAGAAATCATCCAAAAACCAAACCAAGCTAACAATCAAGACCTACTCACCAAACTAGTCTTTGAACTTAAAAATCTAATTGAAACTTTAAAAACAACTGAAAAAGAAACTAATAAAAATCAAATAACAGCATCTACTAAAACCCAGATAAGCGACCAAAACCAGAAACAAATCCCTCAAAATATACAAATAAACCAACAAATTCCCCTCCACAACAGCTATAACGTATTAGAAACAGAAAACTTTGAAGAACAAAGCTCCCACAATAAAGCGAGTTCTTCAATCCCCCACAAAAGCCTAAATATAAAATCAAGTAATAACAACAAATACAAAAATACAAAAAAAAACATCCTCTGAGCAAACAAAAATGACAAATAGGAAAAATTCTTCAACAAAAATCAAATCCCAAAAAACCAAACCACGGTCCCGATCAACCTCTAGTAATAGAGATAAATCAAACATAAAATCTAACAAATCAACAATCCAACCCAAAGAATTGGAAGATATGGAAATAGAAAACAAATCTACCAGCGAACAAACCCTTGAAAAAGATATATATATATATAAATATAAAAGTGGACATGGAAGTCAGCACTTAGAGGCGACAGTCTGTTTCATGCTAGTGCAATCGTCAGGCGATTGCACTAGCATGAAACAGACTGTCGCCTCTAAGTGCTGACTTCCATGTCCACTTTTATATTTACACACGCTCTATCTCTGATATTGAGCACTTTACCCCATAAATATAGCACACTTTAAGACTATATTTCTGCATATATATATATATATATATATATATATATATATATATATACACACACATAAACAAATTAAACTGCTTTCTCTTTTCCTCCAATAAAATCCCTCTTCCCACTAGACTCTAAGAAGAAAGATCAAATCCTAGATCCCAAAAAATCCCCCTAATCATAATGAATACAAATCCAAACAAAATACTACAATGGAACTGCCGTGGAATGAAAGCCAACATTAATGAACTACTTCTGCTAATAGCAGATATAAACTCAGCTGTTATCTGCCTTCAGGAAACCTTCCTTAAAAGTGACAACAAAACTAATTTAAAAGGATATCAACATTTCACCTATATTAAAGATTCTAGCCTTAGAGCATAAGGTGGTACATCTATCCTGGTCAGAAATAATGTGCCACATAGTCACATAAACCTAAAAACTGATCTACAGGCAATAGCTGTCAGAATAACTTTACACAAACAAATCGATATTTGTTCCATATACATACCACCTAACGCAGAAATAAATAAAAACAAACTGCAGGAAATTATAAGACAACTTTCCGCCCCTTACCTACTACTTGGAGACTTCAACAGAAGAGGAAAAGACATAGAATCATTTATCAACAACAACAATCTTTGCCTCTACAACAACAAAACCCCAACCTATTTATGTCCTTTCTCTGGCAGCCGCACGGCAATAAACTTGTTTTTATGTGATCCCTCCATCTTCATGGATTTTAATTGGTCAGTTTACAATGATACTTGCGGAAGTGACCACTTCCCCATAATTATCAAAAACCAAAGTCCAAATCTAAATGATAAAATTCCCAACTGGAATTTAAAAAAGGCAAACTGGGAAAAATTCAAATTAATGTGCCTATCCGAACTCACTCCAAATGCGAATACTGAAAATGCGGACCATGTCACCTTTTTTTCAGAAACACTCATATCCATTGCAGAAAAATGCATTCCAAAATCCACCAAATATAACAAACCCTGGTTCAATGACGATTGCAAAAAAGCGATCAGGTTCCACCAGGCTGCCCTCTGCAAATTCAATCTACAGCCACCTACAGAAAATCTAAACTCTTTTAAAAAATACAGAGCAATGGCATGACGAACAATAAAAGAATCCAAATGCTCCTCTTGGAAAGATTTTGTATCCAAAATAAACTCAAATACAAAGACTGTCTGGAATATTATCGGAAAGATTTCCAGCAAAAATAAAAACACTCCACTTAAACACCTTGTTAATAATAACACAACAATTACCAACCCCAAAGAAATTGCAAACACATTTGCCCCAAATTTTTCCCAGAACTTTTCTCCTGCTAACTATAGCAGAAAATTCCAGAACATTAAAAGAATTGTTGGAAAGGAAAAACTAAATTTCAAGTCCAACGACATTGAAAACTATAACCAACTTTTCACCCTATCAGAATTATCAGATTCCTTAAAATAATCTCATAATACCGCAACGGGTCCGGATGACATACATTACAAATTCCTTAACCAGTTACCAGATATCTCCCTTACCTCCTCGACATTTTCAATAATATCTGGACTAACGGCAACATCTCTAACCTATGGAAACAAGCCATAATTATCCCAATACTCAAAACCAAAAAAGATCCATCGATCTCTTCCAACTACAGACCAATCTCTTTAACTAGCTGCCTCTGCAAAACTTTAGAAAGGATGATTAATAACAGACTAACTTGGTTCCTCGAAACAAACAATCTAATAACCAACATACAATGTGGCTATTGTAAAAAATCGTGGATGTATCGATCATTTAACCAATTTAGAAAGCTACATTAGAGAAGCCTTCATAAGGGATCAACATGTAACAACTATCTTTTTTGACCTCGAAAAAGCTTATGACACGACATGGAAACATGGAATTCTAAAAGATCTACAAAATATTGGACTAAAAGGTAGATTACCTGTTTTCATTTCTAATTTTTTATCTAATAGAACTTTCAGAGTACGTATAGGATCCACTCTATCTGATATATATAAACAAGAAGGTGTACCACAAGTTAGCATCCTATCAACAACCTTGTTCAATGTTAAAATAAATAACATAGCTAAAGAAATTACCTCTGACATAAATGGATCCCTATACATTTATGACCTCACCATAAGCTATCGATCCATCCACATGATTGAAAGAAAACTGCAATATTGCATAAACAAAATCAACAGCTGGGCAACCAATAACGGTTTCAAAATATCCAAATCCAAAAGTATTCATTTTTGTAACAAGTGCAAACTACACAATGATCCCAACCTAAAGCTCGAAGGAGAAAACATAACATTTTTAAATCAACACAAATTTCTAGGAATAATCTTCGATAAAAAATTAAACTTTATCCCACATATAAACTATATCAAAGAGAAATGTCACAAAGCACTACAATTACTACGAGTCATAGCCCACAATGATTGGGGAGCTGACAAAGACACTCTTATGAAACTATACAGATCCCTAGTCAGATCAAAACTAGGCAATGGATGCTTCATCTGTCAATCTACTAGGAAATCCTACTTAAAAACTTTAAACCCCATTTACCACACCGGGCTGAGACTAGACCTGGGAGCCTACAAAACTACCCCAGTGGAAAGCCTATACGCCAAAGCTTTCGAACCCCCTCCGAACCATCAACTTGGCTCTTAAGTACTACACTAAAGTAAGAGCAAATCCTAACAATCCTATATACGACAATATTTTAACCCCAAATACAAAGAATCCATCGAACAAAAAGAAAACACAATTAAATCTTCCAGCCTCAGAATAATCCCTACCGTCAACGACACAGCCTTACCCACAACTAGAGTTCTCCAACCCACAATATCTAAAATCCCACCTTGGGAAATCATAATGCCCAAGATAGATTTAAGTTTAAAATTATGATTGATAATTTGTTTGTGGGGTGCCAAGGTTTATTATGCAAGAAAAGTAAGTGCACAAATCAATTATTATTTATAAATAATTCCCAAAGATAGTAGCCATAGAAATGTATTTGATTAACATGATATTCCATACACTTGAATAAATTGTTTTTATCTCACTTGTTAATATAGGCTACTTGATATTCTATGACCTTCATTTGTCATTCAGCCATTGATTTTTCTGTTTCAACTTAATAGTTTTTACTGCTTCCTAGGGAACTTCTTTACTTGACTTTTGTTTTTCATTCTCAAATGTATCACTTTAATGATAGATCATAAGTTTTTTTATGGAGAGATTTGAGGCCATTCCATCAATTTTTGGTAAAATGGGAAATCCTTAACTCTGTAAAATGAGAAAGCATTTCTTGCTACCTATATTCCTATCCTAAAGCACTATTGTCTTCTCAGTCATAGTGGCAGACCATTATCAGAAAGGCCCCAACTACTAGCTCAACTCTACATGCATCACTCTAAAAAATTACTGTTGAGACATCAGTTTTCATGTACTTCTTCACACAACTTTGTGATGTTTTTTCATGAGTGGTAGTTGTATTCATGTCTTCAGCAAACATTCTTAATGTTTTTCATAAGTTCTCTATTTTCAAGCTTCAAATATTTTCAGTCAGTCAGCTTTTTTGTTTGTTTTTTTTTGCTTGTTCTAATATTGTGTTCTTTTCACTCAATTTTACAATATCTTGTTACTTAAATGAAAACTTGAATAACATCCTCATTTTTTTTTATTCAAACATGTCACAAAGAATTTGCCTTCATGCAAGAAATAAGAGGGTGTGGTTCTGCTCACTTCCTTATGTATAATGAAAAAACACAAAAAACTGTTCAAAAGCCTGTTTTTCAGTCATAACTTTGGTTTTTCATCTGATGCTTTCCAAATGTGCCATGTCAATTACATAAGACACACAAATTGTCTTGTGTGAATGTTTGGTTGAGATTATTTCAGTTAAGTGGATGAAATCTGTGAGAAACGAGGTCCAAAATCGGCTTTTGCCATTTAGCCAATAGTTTCTTCATCTGATTCCATCCTGAATTGGCATTCGAAGAACCTTTGATTGACAAGGATTATTGAAGTGTTAAAAGGGAAAAATTCCTGAAGAAACTCTTATTAACCCCAACTTTACAGTAAACGTGTAAAGAAGGAGGTAGGTGGGGGAGTTCATGTGTTTGCAGTTGCATGAAGCTCTGATGAAATTTACTGAATATCTAAAACATTGAGACAATTTAACATTGAGCAACTACCACACAAGGTTTTATCGATGAAATTCCTTTATTAGGAACAATCAAATACTTGCTAAGTACATACTGTAAAAAAGATGAGGTGGAGGGGAAGTAGCTTAGTATACCAACAGATGATGCATGCAAGCAGACATTTCTAGACAGTGGGAGTGCGGTTATACAATTGCAGCCATGTACACCCAAGTAACGCCAGGTTCCTCAGCTAGTTTCTAATAAAAACAGATGTGCTGACATGTACATGGTAGTATATTCATCATATAAGAAAGCATCTGCAGAAAAGTTTACCAAGATTATTTGATTACAACTTATAAAAACATTCATTTCCATCATAATCTTTGTTCTTTTTTCTTATATCAGTCTAAACTGGACATTTCTTGTTTTTTCTTGTTTGGTCTATAAAAGTTAGCTTGATTCTTTTTTTTTTTTTTTTTTTTTTTTTAATTCATTTTTCTTTAATATGCCAGACACGCTTACAAATACGGCATTTTAGAAAAAAACAAAAAACCTTTTGCTGTCTTAACTATGATGCCTCATAAGCATTTTCTGCACGATTTTGTTGTCTCTTGTCGAGTTTTGTTTTTTGGGGAAAAAATATTGCGAGAAGGATTATTTTATCTCAACTTTATACATTGAACTATAAATCTGAATTCTATTTCAACACTATAACCAGTGAGCCCTCACCTAAACAAAATGCCTTTCTCAGTTTGCTACAAATGATTTATCCTTATTTTCCAGAAACAGATATGAAACGATGTTCTTGTAATTACGTTCCTTTAATGACAAAAATGTTACTTGCTTATTTCTATACCAACAGCTAATTCCCCTTTTACAGGCCAAAGGAGTGTGTGCTTTGTCTGTTGTGTTATTTATTCAACACACCTGAGAAAAGCATCACGTCCTGTTTGTTTGGCAACAGAATCATTCTCTGCTTACTGCATCGGCTTCCTGCTGCCTCCGAATAAATTCCTGGAATTACTGCCAAACACAAAGTTTAATACAAACAAACCATTATATACAAAGTGATAATTTCCAATGGGTTTTATCATACAACATCTAAACTAAATCTCTTATCTCTGTAACTATGAATCTCCAGGGGTTTTATTTGGATGACTTCATCCCTTTTTTTTTTCTTTTCTAGCACAGAGCTTTTCGTTATCAACTTGTTTTCTGAAATTTGTTGACAGAGTTTTCTCTACTCTGATACATTTGTATATTGTATGTGTGTGTATTATGAGCATGGGGGATGTGTACTTGCAAGAGACAGCAAAAATATGACAAGATGATGAGTGATTAAAATATTTGAGAGAAGCAATGAAGACCTATTATGATATTCCAGATATTCTTTTGAATTCTAGAAATAGACACTTTGTTGGAAATGAACAAATCTTAATCTACTAAAATTGAATGAAACATGATGTTCACCTTTGTGTAATTTTATTGACTGTTTGTTATCACTTTGTGTGTGTGTGTGTGTGTGTGTGTGTGCATGTTTGTCAGAAGATTTTAGATTGGTCAGTAATTTATAAATAGTGGGAAAAAAAAAGAAAAAACGGTTTTGATTTTCAGTTAGTTATGTTTCAGTTTCAGATAATAGCTCAGAAAATGGAATCTGTAAGCAGTGTTAAAATTTCAGGCTAGTTTGTTTTGCACAAATTCCTTTTTGGAAAACATGCATCTTTTACCAGCTATGAGTTAAATAGAAGGGTAGACTAGACATTTTAGCTTTGGTTGGCAAATAGCCTAAGAAAAGGAAAACTCTGAATTCAAAATCATGAAGAAAGCAATGAAAACCACTGTTTTCCAAGAATGCCTAGTTTTTCACACAAAATTAAAATCTGTCAGACAAAAAACAAATTAGGTTAGGGAGGTTATTTATTTTTTTTTTTTACTCTAGTTTGTTTTTCTAACAAGTCTAATCAGTTCTTATCATTGTTACATAATAAGTATTGGGGTTTATTAAATTATTTTTAAAAAATGTTTTCTTTTAAATAAGCTTTTTTTTGTTTTGTTTTTTTTTGTTTTGTTTTTTTTTCCAAGCTTCAGGTATCTTTTGATTATCCTTGCTCTTTGGAAAGATTTTAACTGATGGTTGTTGAGTTCTGTTTTGCATTTTAAAACAACATAACTGACAATTGATGAGTGTCCACTTCCTGGCTTTAAACCAGTTTTAGTGGGGTTATATTCTGTTTTATTTCCTTCCACTTCCTGAATTCTGCAAGAAACAGCTGCAGCCTCGAGCCCAATTAAATACCACCAAATTGCTAGAATATTAATACTTACATATCTGCCATTGTAATACGGGAAACAAAGTCTATCTGAATAATATCAATTACAATATATTCAATTTATATATTTCAGGAATTATAGATGTGTATATGAAATATACTTTGCAGTAAAGATTTAAAAATACTTATATATATATATATATATATATATATATATGAGAGAGAGAGAGATGGGATAACAATGTATAAATTTTTATATATAAAGAACAGTTTGGAAGAAAGATGTATGACAAAGTGAAAAAGTTTTCATGCGACACATCTCATCCCTTAGGACTTCAGTGGACTAGGTTTGTTTACATTAATGGTAACTGCACATGCACATGAATGAGGGACAATGGGAATTTTAAATTTAGAAAAAAAAACAAAAAGTTTTTTTTTTTAAATTAATGTAGTAACCATTAACATGAACAGACCTAGTCCAATGAACTTCTAAGGGACAAAATGCATCACACAAAAACTTTTTCCACTTTGTCATGCATCTTTCTTATATATATATATATATATATATATAATATATATATATATATATATATATATATATAATATATATGTGTGTGTGTGTGTGTGTACATGCCCTTGTGTGTATAATTATATAAAAGGGAGTGCTGAAAAGAAACCTTTTTTTGTAAAATTCTTTTGGTCAGATTTTGAGTAGTTTTCACATTTCCATATGCTCCACCCTACATATATAATATCTTGATAAAAGATGACAAAAATTAAGTGCTCAATGCATTTACTAAGTGTAGCTTAGATGTAACACAAGGTCGAAAGTATGGAGCACTCAGTGAGGATCAAACTCACTACTCAGTTGTATTTGAAGCTTGGTTACCATTACACCATGTTGAAGTGTCCAAATACATTCATATATAAAGAGCACTAAAATCTTTATATATGCAAGAAAGCAGAGCAATAAATATTCATTCTTAACTTTATTTAACTTATTTTTCAACTGTTTTTTTTTTTTTTTTTTTTCAAATTACAGATTTGGGATAAGACTCATAAAATTTGGAATATTGATGCCTTTGCTAAAGAAGTCCATGGAAAAATTTATGAACCAGATGGTAAGTATTATGTATGAATATAAATATATTCCATGTTATTTAACCTGTTTTGATCTATACAAAACCCAAGTGAACAACTGAAAAAAAATTTCTATTTGTTGAAAATACATTTTTGTTCATTTTGAATCGGGTGTGCTTAACTATCTGGGTGCATTGGTTCTGATAGTGGAATGTGTGATAGAAATACAAAGGTGCAAAGAACACTTTTCAGAAAGTAAGCAAAGTTTTTTAAAATGATCAAGTAAGGAAAAGTGGTTATGGCTAATTAGATTTCAAAAGCAGTACAATCAGGACAAAAAAAAACCCACAAAAAATATGGTCATTTGATTCAAGCCAAGGTGATAATGTAAAACTGGTGGGGTCTGGGGAAGTTCAGGCAGTCTTGGGTTTGTTCAATCTTACTGAATTTTGTTTAGTTAAATCTGGGTTGGATTCTCCTTGGAATTCTCAAAACATGAATTTTGAACACATTTCATTTTTTATTTTATTTTCAATTTTTCAATCCATCTTCCTGCAATTTCAAGAAATTATCCTCTTAGTAGACTCTCTCTCCTCTTCTTTCTCTTCTTGTTTGATCAAACTCTGGAGATCCAAGTGTCACATCACTCCCTTTACCCCTTTACTTGTAATCAACATTATACCTTCCTTTTTGGTGAAGTTAAAAGTTTTCATACAAAAACATTTCCACTAAATATGCAATGGGAATAAAAAAAAAAAAAAAAAAAAAAAAAATCTTCCTTTTTTTTTTTATCATGCACCTGGATATCTCTGTCCATTTTGGTAATTTATTTATTTATATATATATATATATATATATATATATATATATATATATATATATATATATATATATATATATATATATATATTTTTATATATATATTTTTATATATATATATATATATTTTTATATATATATATATATATTTATATATATATATATATATATATTTTTATATATATATATATATATATATTTTTATATATATATATATATATATTTTTATATATATATATATATATTTTTATATATATATATATATATTTTTATATATATATATATATATTTTTATATATATATATATATATTTTTATATATATATATATATATATTTTTATATATATATATATATATTTTTATATATATATATATATATTTTTATATATATATATATATATTTTTATATATATATATATATATATATATATATTTTTATATATATATATATATATATATATATATATATATATATATATTTTTATATATATATATATATTTTTATATATATATATATATAATGCAGTAGCGTCCAAAAGTAAGGAACAAAAATTAAAACTTTATCTTAAAAAAAGTCCAGTTTTTCTCAAAATTTTACTAAATGTAAACAAATGGCAATTCTGTTGTACTTTAAATTTTTATGTTATTTGGAATGATAGAGAGCTATGATTCATTTAATTTTTTACTCAAATATCAAATGTCTAAAATTAAGGTGGATAGATTAACAAGAGTGCCCCAGAGATGGCTCAATGCTATTAAGAAAGAGGTAGAGCTGATAGGACATGTCTGTGCAACATTAGCAAATGACTGTAACTCAGATCTACTAAAATCGGACCCTATATTTTGTGAGGCAGATTGATCCCTCCATATCCAAAGCTGCCATCAAAGTGGTGGTCAGAGAATGCAAGGAGTGCCAATCCATCGACCCACCACCTGTGCAATGGCCGAAATGACAACTGAATGTGAGCAAAGTGTGGAAACAGGTTGGAATGGGCATCACCCACGACAATGGAAACCCCTATCGAATTCTGATTGACTGTGGTCCCACCCAGTGCACTACTTGGTGGTACCTTTGTTGACAGGATTCCACAAGCAAGATTGACCACTTAGGTGCATTATTCTTTCAATGTAGACCTCCAACGGAACACCTCACTGCCAATAAAACTGCATTCTGTAGTGAACTCTTTGAAGAGATTTTGGATTCATGGGGGAGTCCACCTCCGATTTCGCTATGCATACCTCCATCAGAAAATGGCATAATCAAGTGATGCCATCGCAGCATCAAGAGGATTGCTGCCAAGAAGCAGTGTTCTGTAATGGAAGCAGTATATTGGCACAACATTACCTGTATAGATGATGTGTCACCCTCAACTGTGTCAGCCAACATGATTTACCGGTACAAAGTTCAGCTAAGAGGTATTGATACAACGCACTCAACTGAACGAGTAAGAGAACAAACTGCATACAACCTGGGCAACCGTGTGTGGTTAAAAGCCCCCACACAGCCGGTGTTCAACTCTGTCCTGGGTGGGGCATATTACTGGAGTCAGCAGCTCACACACTATGCTGGTTGATGGAATCCCAAGACACATAAAAAACTTGCATCCATGTGTAGGTTCGGACACTTCGATAATTGCCACCAGTAGTGAATGCTCTGGAAGTGAAAGTAGGACCAGTATCTCTTCAGATGGTGAAGTCTCTGTACATGAGGTTGTTAAACCAGAAGACTCCTCAGGAGATGTGTATTCTGAACATATGATTCAATCCTCTCCAGTAATCGCCCTGCCCAGGAGAAGCTCCAGATTAAAGAGGCCTGCACCTATGTGACGGTGGGGAGTGTAACAAAAGAGAAAATCACCTACCTCAAAAAAGAGTTTTGTGCGCTGTCTGCCGAAGGAAAATTAAAGAAAATTGTTAGCAAAAACCTGCCACTTTAAGTATCAGAAGAACTATGCTAATGTTCTTTCCTCTCTGACTGGTGTGGCTAGTCAGAAACATTGCTCTGTTAATAAAAACTGTTGCCTTGATTAACATGCGGGGAATGAATTTTGAGCTTGCTAAGTGAAAGTGCATTTCCTCTGCTGCAAGTGGAAGGTTGGATGTTTTACCCTGTTTTCGGTATTAATTTGCATGCTGGATTATTTATGACTGCTTTGTTTTTTGGACTTCTTGAACACAGATTTGTGATTGAACTTATTCTTGGCACAAAAATCTTTTTAAATTTATTTTTTTTATTTAAATATAAGAGCTGCTTCACTGGCTATTTAGTCAATTATTGCACAATTTGTCTTATGGTCAAAGAGGTCCTCATTTCCACCATTTTCATTTGTGTCACTGAGGTGGAGGTAGCATCCTATCTAGTCATGGCAGACCCTTCATTTTTGCAATCTTTCTGGGCATCAACATAGGTTACTTTTCCAGCCTGCCACATGTAGTCTTTGAGATTCTTCCAGCTAATTTTGGAGGGTAAGTTTTCCACAATGAATTTTCAATGCATTTTGTTTTTAACTCGTAATAATAATGTCAAATATTTATAATAAACTAAACTCACCAGATGATACTTTTTAATATGTTGACTGCCAGATGTTAATTATGAAAACTGAAAGTCAACTTTATAATAGCCAACATAGGCAATAGAAACTTTTATAAACTGATTTTCTAGCCTTGACTGAAGTCTTAACATTGTTTTCACCCTAAAAGTATCATTGTGAGTAAACTCATTGTTGAGACCTGTAGATAAAAATGTATCAGAAAATGATAAACATGGGAACTCATTATTTACACTATTTACATTGTTTGGACTGATGTCCTCATCTTTTTTGTCACATTCGCATTTCAACCATTGTACACTCCAGCCTTCTTCAGGTGATTTGAATTTTGGTAACATGAGCCATAACACGAGAGGAAAATAAAAAAAGTCAGGTGTGGCTGACCATATATGGAGGGACAAGGGAGATCACTGTTCTCTGTGGAATGAAGTTGAAATGATAGACATAGAACATCACTGGAAAAAATAAAAGCTTAAGGAATCAGTGCATATGCTAGGCCACAAAATAAGTAAATAGAGTAAATAATACCTCATGTCAAAATTATAGACAGATAATGAGAACTCATAGTCAATGTCATAATAAAAACTGCCAACCACAAGTTACCAGAAAGGTACTGAGAATACCATAGACAGAATGCATGACCAACAAGGAAGTTTTAATGAAAATGGAAACAAAAAAGGACAATTATACATATTGGAAAGGGACTGGAAATTTCTGGGATACATAGAAGAAGGCTTAGAGAATTTGACACTCACAGGAGATAGATGAAGGGAACCTACTTAACAAGTTTGTGTAATGTGAATGTGGGATCAAGGAGTAGGAAGTATAGTAAAAATAAGCAAACAAAGCTAAAAGCAACAAAGGATAGGGAGTTGTGGAGAGCTATAATCACCTACCTAAGAAACTTCTGTACATGTATGTCAAATCAGAGTGGGAAGGACAATTTAAAAAAAACATTGCTAAAAGGTATAAAATTTGGAAGTTGTGAAGGGCCATTATCAGCCATGTCACATAGAAGAGTAATTTTACTTTGATAAGAAATATATTGGCTGTCCAGCCAGGTCTTGTATATTGTTTTTGTAGATCTTTGTTTTTCCTGTTTATATTGACATTTTCTTCAGCAGGGACCCTAATTTCGGCAATGATTTTTTTTTTCTTTTAAGTAACCAATGTGCTCACAAGATGAGACTGCTAAGTTGTTAATTTAATCTCAGCTGGAAAGTCAAGATTATGTTGCACTACAGCAGTTCTCCTTGCAACTTTCAAACACATTTAACTTTTCTCTTTTTATAGAAGTAGTTCATGGAATGTTTCTTCTTTTTACAAAATTTGTTTTTTTTTGAGTTGTTGACAAATGCAAAAATTGCGAATGAGACAGAAAATATAAGTTCAACTTTTTGTCATCAAAAGTGATGGCATGTTTGAAAGTTTTAGTAGTGAGATGCAATGAAATAAGTCTTGAGATTCAAGAAAGCGGAAATAAAGAATTCACAACTAAAATAGAGGCCAATGAACTGTTTAATTTGTGCCCATTATATTTTTTAGACATTCAATGATTTCTATGATTCATTGATTACTCCTGGTATTATATAAATTGCTTTTTGCTCAATATCTTTTCATGTTAAAAATTTTGTGTGTTTAATAATGATGAAATAGAAATATCTCTTAGAAAAAAAATATTAGCAACTGAATAACAAAGACAGCAATGACAAATCCTGTTTCAAGACCAAGTTGAAGCAAGATAAACAAAGGTATCTGAGTGCCTCACATGAAAGGCTTGAACAAATAAGACTGCAATCTAAGAAACATAGGAGTAAGGAAACTGATTAATTAAGCTGTTCACTTTGCTTGGGAAGTAATTTTGTCTAAATGCAGATAAATATTTTATTTGTATAGATTATTAAAATAACTAAGGGAAGTAATGACTCATAAATTTACTAACAAGTTGATTTACCTCCCTTCCCACTACATAATATAAATAAATACATATTGATAATTATTATATTTTTCGATTGATATTACAAAATAATTTAATCTGAAGTTAAATAAGATCAAAGTGTAGTAGGTGTTTTTCTTTTTGATTACTAGGATTTTTTGCATCTTAACATTTCCAATGAAGTCAGTTCAAGATTTTTTTCTATTTTTATTTAAAACATTTGAAAAGTTAGATTTTTAATGAAGCATTAGAAATGTTTATGACAGTTGATTTTGTTGCTTTTGATTTCATATTTGACTTGAAACTGTTTGGATTGTATTTATCTGGCCTGAATTGTTACATTGGTGGTAGGATGGAGGAAACTGGGATTTAAGTTAAAAACATCTTTTAATTACTTAAAGCAAAAATTAGAAATTTATTCTTTGAAAATAATTTTTTCTTTCTTTGATCATAAAGTGATTACTTTTTTTGCATGTCTGGATTTGTCAATTCATTTTTTCTTATGCATTTTGTGTCTGAATTTGACTTGAACAAAATCTTCTATTAATCACAAATATTATCTCGACTCTCTTTGCTACAGACTTGCAGCCTTCTGTTGATTTTCACTTCTTCTTTTTTATAGTTTATGATAAAATTATTTTAAGGATACTTTCACATCCCTGACTTCACAAAAAAAAACTTTTACAATTCCCACTGAAAGAACAAATAGCCCTTTTTCTCTTATTAACAAGGGTTAGTATGCCAGAGAATCAAACAAAACATTTATGATAGAATTTCTCATGAACCACCAACAAGAAATCGATTCTTAAATTCAGCTTTACTCAAACAGTCAACAAAAAAAGTCTCCAAATTCTTTCAAAAATCCTATAAATAATGACCTCTAGTCCACCAAATACTGTTTGACCTTTTTTTTTCTAATTTCTCTTGAAAAAACAATATAAAAGATTGAATTCACAAATTTGCTAAAAACATTTTAAAAGAGAAAAAAAATTAAGGATTTCATGTTTAATTGACTTTTTTTTTCTTCAATTCTTCCATTGAATTTTGCAAATCTCTCAACCTGACAACATGCAATAAAGACATTATCATACAATTTCTTTAGATTGTCATCAGTGATAGAAATGTACTGTACCTTTATTAATATATCCAAACCCACATTCAGCCAATGTTTAATATTGTAATTGTAGGTAAGGAGCTCTATGTTTGAACCACAGATTTTATCATTTTTAGTCTTCAAAGCTCTACACCAGGGGTAGGCAAGCTTTTTGAAAGTGCATGCTAAAACCAGCCAAATTTATGATACAAAATTTTTCCATGTGCAACAAAAATCTTTTGAGAAAATATTATCTCTTAAATATGTGAAGAACTTTTTTTAAATAAAAAAACTTACCCCGGATCAGTAAAGACACAATATTGTAAGAAATCATGTAAAACTTTTGAATGGAAAAAATTGTGAAAAATTGAAAAAAGTGTTTTTTGTGATATTTTTTATTAGCCTGAAAGTATAAATGTAACTGCCATACACACTCACACAATTTAAAGACACTATTAACTATCAAAAAGTTAACACTTATTTTTTTTCAATTAGTCAATCATCATTTTTTTCCAGTTATACATTTTTGTGACTAAAATGCAATAAAAGGTTATTAAAAATAATCTTTTGCTGAATTTAAATCCCTTATAAATTATGTACAAAAATATATTTATTTACCTTCAAAACTACATTTAAACAGCCCTGAACTTTGCCACTTTCAAAAGAAAACATCAGATAAAACTAGAGACAGAAAACTTGTTGCCTTTTTTTAATATATTTTCAGTGGGTCTTCTGTTGCTGTATCACTGATGACAAAGATTTTATATTGGGTTTATATTTAGTAACCTTGAGAGATATGCATGCACTACTAGTTTCATCTGTCAGGCTATTCCTGTTATGAGACTTAACAAATTTCATCACTGAGAGCAATGATTCACAAGCATAATAGATGAAAACATGGATAGTAATGCTATTGCAAAGTTTTCTAAACAGATAAAATTTTCCAGGATGCTATTCCAAGTCCTTAATACTTCATTTTCTGCATTTTTATCTGCTACTCCCATCTCTAATCTCTCCTTTTAAATATTTTCCAAGTCAATTCTAAGGTGAAAAACAATTTCTGCTTCCAAATTGAGCTACTCTGAAATTCAATCAACTGCATTTCAAAATCCTCCATATTTATTCATTAAAACATTTGCAAGTTTAGTTCATGCAGTTTGATACTGCCTGGAAACTTAATACATTTTGCTGTCTCGTCCAGTTCTCTGAATTTATCAAATCTTGTAAAGAACTGCTCAACAGTTGATTCGAAGATACTTACAAACAGCTTTTGAAGACATTGGTGGTCTGTTCTGCCATCTTTTGTGAAATCATTGATGTACCTCTTAGGTTTGCAAATTATCTACATTGCTCTTAAAAACTTCTAATTACATTTGAAAAGCCTTTATGAAACCAAACATCAAGTATCTTGCCAGAGCCCTGTAATTTAATATTCAAGTCATTTAAATGTTCACAAAAATCTGCAAAAATCATCAGTTTACAAACCCAAATGATGTCAGACAATTTTTGGTAAGACACTTGTTGGTCATTCAAAAAGAACTTTATCTCACCTAAGCATTCAACAAATTGTTTCATAACTGAATGTTGGCTAAGCCCATGAACAGTGCTGTACATTTTTCAGTCCTTTATATACAGATTCTACCTCATTCTGTAAAATTTGAAATTGTCTTTTATTTAAAGCCTGAGCATAAATGTAATTAACAATCTTGGTAACTGTTTGCATCACTTTCTGAACTTCCTTTAGGCCAGCTTTTGCATACAGTCTCCTCATGTATGATGCAATGTAAACTTATCAATGGATGACCAACATCTGCCTTCTCCACAGTCATGCTGGGGGCAACATCTGTTGTGGCAGATACTACTTTTGAAATGTTCAGAATACAAACCTTTAGTGAACGGTTGTTGATCTTGTGGCTGCAATAATCTGATATAATCCCGTAATCTTTTTCTGAACTTTGAGATTACACATTGGAGGAATTTCACACAGTGAGTGCAACATTTCAGGGTCTGCAATGAATGGAAATTCATTTCTGATAATCAGCATCTGAACATTATCACGACCTTTGGTCAGTCTTGTACTTGTCAAATCCATAATATTGAACTGATATCTAAATTAGAAGCACATACAAAAGTGTAAATATAAATTTTTGGAATATTGACCATTTTCAGCATGACATTTAAACTGACTTAATGCCAAATGTATGCACACACACACACACACACACACACGCACTCTCTCTCTCTCCCCCTGTCATTGCCCATGCATGGGAGGGGGTGCTCAAAAATTCTCATCCTGAACTATTTGCCAAAATATGATCAGAATTTATTTTGGAATCTCATTCATTAGTCAGGTCAAGAATTTTTCAACACCCCCTTCATTTAACCATAATTTTTATATTATTGTTTAACTTTTGTTCATTAAGAAAGAAAAAAGATATACTCAAGTATTTTAAGTGTGAGATTTAAAAAAAGAATTTCCTTTATATACAAATATGGAAAGAAAGTGGGAGGTAGAGTTAATGGTTTTGGGCTAATATTATAGGGAGTGAAATTTTAGCTCGCTTCAAAATTAATGATTGAGTCAAGATAAATGCAGACAGTCATAGTAAGTTCTTAGACCAGACATTTTTTGATCGTTACAGTTCAGAATCAAAAAGCTTTAAGTTAAAATGTCTCTTCATGCAAGACAATACTCATTCACATTCTGCAAAACATAGAAAGGAACCTCTTATTTGCAAGACTTCTTTTTTACTGATTGGCTTTCATTTTGTGACTTTCTTCGAGATGCTCTTTGGATTGAGATTCTTAACCTTCCTATTGAGAATTGTACCACAGAAGTTTCTTCTTGGGTCAAAAGCCGGCATCAATGCTTCTGTTTGTTCAGGGAAATAGCAGGTAAAACCACAATCTTCTCTTTGGTTCACACCAGCCTGTTCTGCCGCTATAACCCACAGGAATCACTTCTTCCAGCTATACCAGCATGAAAATTTCAATCACAACAGAAGCCTGTTACTGCTCATAAGAATTGTAAACATGTCCTGAAAATGACTGTGTCTTTGCTGATAAAATCAGTCTCTTCATAGCTACTAACAAGTTTGGCTCTCATGACAACTGGTGGCTCTGTAATAGTATCGTAAATAGGAGTAGGTCTTCCATTCCTCCTCTCTTTACTCAGTTTGAGGTGGTGTTAACCTCTATTGATAAAGCAGAATGTTTTGCTCATAAATTCTTCTCAAATTCTACTCTTGACTCATCTGGAGTATCATTGCCTGACTTTCCACTTAGAACTGAGTCCCTATTGAGTGATAAGCATATAACTCCGTCCATGGTTTCTGCTATCATTTCTAAATTAGATCTTCTCAAAGCATGTGGACTTGATGGTGTGCCTGCAATAGTCTTTAAGAAATGTGCTCTCTAAACAGTGCATTGCTGCAAATCACCATCTGATCCTTCTATTGACCTATTAACTTCCTACCTCTTTTTGGCAAATCTCTAAAGTAAGGATGGCCAACCTGTGGCGCATGTGCCATAAATGGCGCATTGGATGCTTACAAGCGGCGCGTTGCATCCTTTTGATGAAAAGAAACTAAGCCACTTCTACTCATTCATTTCAGTGATTTTATATTTATTGCACGTCCTTTGCGAAAGTGCTAAAAGTTTGATTTGTGTTTGTCTCATTTCTTTTTGTTATAAATTTAAAATATGTCCATATTACAACACGTACTGAAAGGAAGTGAATGTTTGTGCGGCGCATTTAAATTAATCGTACAAAATATTGGCACATGGAATCAAAAAGTTGGCCACTCCTGCTCTAGAGTCTCTGATCAACTCTGAATTGGTTAAGTATCTCACCTCACAGAGTCTTCTTTCAGATAAGCAATATGGATTTTGCTTCTCTGGGTCAACTGCTGATGATAATTATTGCCGAAAGAGTCTGTCCAGCTTTAGATAAGATGCTTGCTTTGAATATCTCGAAGGCATTCAACAGGGTTTGGTATATTGGTCTTCTTCAGAAGTTGAAAGGTTATGGTATTTCTGGATGAAAATTGTCTTGAATGGCCACTCTTCTAGGTATCCAACATGGACCTATGTTGTCTCTAATTTCCATCAACAACCTTCCTGATGGCATCAGTTCTCAACTCTGTGCTTATCACGCAACAATTTATTCATGTTTTAATAGTAAGTCTTAGAAGTGCAATAAGGTCAAATTTGGCAACTGATCTAAAATATGTACATGCTGCTGGGGCAAGGAATGGCTTGTTAATTTTAATGCCTCCAAAACAAAACTGCTTTTTGTCTGAGAGAACTCATTTACCATCCATCAGTATGGCTGATGCTAACCTCCACCTTCTTGAACTAATGTTTTCTGCTGACATGAAGTGGAAAGATTATATTGAATCAATTACTAGGTCTGCTGTTCGGAAAGTTGGTTCACTGTGTTAAGCTAGACAATTTTTCTTGCCAAAATTTATCTTACATATTTATAAATCTACCATTCATCCACACTTTGAATATTTCTGCCACATCTGGTCTGGTGCTGCTGCTATGTATTTAGCGATTCTTGCTAAAATGTTATTGGCCCTGACCTGGCATCTCAGTGTCAGTCCTGTTCCTATCGCTGTAACATAACTTCCCTGTGTCTTTTCTATAAATAATTTCATGGTATATGTTCTGATGAACATTCCTCTATGGATCATTGGGAAGCAATAAAAAAGTTGCAAGTAAAAACTATAGAAAATCAATGGCTGGGTGATAAAGGAAGACCATAGAATATCAAGTAGCACATATTAACACAGAAAATAATAATCTAATCATTTATTCAGGTATATGGGATATTGTGTTTATCAAATATGACTTAAAAACTTTTTCATTTACCTAGAAATGTATCTTCATGCATGATTATGCTCCTTCCCATTCTGCAAAATAGGTTTTCGAAGTGACTAAATGAATAGAATGGTCCTTCAGCCTGTCCAGATATTAATCCGCAAGAAAAATTGTCATCCCTGATTAAGAAATGTATGAGAATGGAAAACAATATTCAAGCAAAGATCATTTGGGAAGCAATAAAAAAAGCTGTAAGTAATGTTAAAGTCAACATTGTTGAAACTGAATGTCAAGGAGACCATCAGGTAGAATAATACAATATTAAATTATTTAGGTGTTAATGAAATAAATTTCTTTGAACAATATATTTTAGATTTATTTATAAATAAAGATTTATGTTGTAATTTGCGAAGTCCATAAAATAAGTTATCAGTATTTTTAATAACAGATATAAAATAAAACTCACTTGGTTTATTTATCATATAAATATACCCTGAAAATTTTACCCATATTGATTTATTAATACGAGTTTTATTGTGAAAACTTTTACTTCCATAATAAAATCTGATATTGTGTAGACATTTTTTCCCTACTATTCATGATTGACAAATATGTTTACATAGTCACAGGTGTCTGTCATAGCAAAACATCTGAATCAGAGGTTTCTCAATTGAGTGCATTTCATGTTTACAATGCAGGAGGAAATTGGATATTTTATTCTGAGGAGGCAGGTTCAAAGAAAAAATCTGTCTAATAGTAGAGACGAGATTACTTTGGACTAATTAGCCTTGAAAAGAGAAACTGATTCCTTGAAACGGGAAAGCAATTCAATTTGAGACAAAGGAAGACTAAATGAGAAAACTAATCCTAATTTTTAATATTGTCTTAATCCTTTATAATATGCAAATATTTCCATTTGAAATTTCTTCTTACCTAATCATTTACAATTATTTATTACAATTTTTTTTTTTTTTTTAATCTCCAAAAAATAATTGGAGGAAGGCAGTCTCACTCACTCTCTTTTCACACACACACACACACACACACACACACACACACACACACACACAGAGGTTGAGTTGACTTGCCTGGTGTCTGAAAAAGTTATGCATTTTCTACTGTTGCCATGAGGTTCAGGTGTTAATAAAACTTGGGAATTTGAATGTCAATTTTCAAAACTCTTCTCAGCTATTCTCACTTGAAATACAACTTTCTTATTCTCAATCACCCCCACCATTTGGTCTTGTGCCAAACTAAGCAAGGCTGTATAAACATCTACACAAGAAAAATTGTTTCTTTCAAAGTGCACCAGTTTATTTTGTAATACCTTTTGAATGATCATATTTTTCTGCACAATTTTAAATATTAATCCGTCTTAGCCACAATCCATTTCTACGTTGTCCATAATCCTCAAAATGTCTCTCAATGAATATTAGAGATTAATTTTCTTCTTGATGCTGATAGATAAATAAATCTTCAGATAAATTTTACAATGATCAGTGTTTAGCTTTCATATAAAAATGAACAATGCATTTGTTAAATTTGGTTTTTCTGATTTTGACTCACTGAGGTTTATGTCTTCTATGTTCTTTGTATTTGAGAAAACAAATCTTATAGTCACTAACAAGTGTTCAAAGTTTAGTAACAATTTGGATTCTTTCCCTATACACCTTTCAACAACAAGGCAGTCTTGTAACAAATGCACATCGGTACACATACAAAAGAGGCCCTGGATTGCATGCAGACATGTCTGTCAAAACCAGTTACATCTGGGTTTTCCTGCCATTAGCAGCAGAACAGCTTAGTATGTTCAGATACGGGCCTCTCTGCAACTTATTTCAATCTGGATTTCTACCAGCATCTCTTGTCAATAAAAGCCATGGGGAAAACTAGCAGTCAGCAGTGGCCAAGACTCAGTGTTTTGTGAAGTTGGTCCCGTGGGCATTTTGTATTTAAAGTTGCTGTGCCTTCTGAGGCAGTGTCATTTTGTTATCTCATTTCCTTGCTTTACCTATTACCTGGGCTCTAGCACTTGGAAGAGCTATCGTTTAGGTGTCTCCCCCAATCTCAATACACCCTTCCCATAGTTTACAACTTTTTTTTTACATGTGTATGGATTTACTTGTCTTTGGAGCTTTTCCATTGTTTGTTCTGTTTATCATATACAGTATAATGAATATTTTTTTTAGCTCTCTTGAAAGCTTTCTTTCTTTTATCAAATAAATATATAATTCTATGGCCCAATGCAGCAATGAATAAATAATAAAATATATACCATCTTAACCAGAAATTCTTATTTGGCTTTATTATGCTGCCTCCTTGGGATAACATTGTTAAAAATGTTAACTCCTTAGTGTATTATTTACTCCCTGGTGTAAATACTTCAAGCCTAAAACTATCCCAATCCAATGCACTCTGTTACTGCAAAGTGTCTAACATTTTTCTTTTTCTGATATTGTCGAATAAAAAAATTGACTGTAAAGTTACATTTTTTTTTTTTTCATTCTTAATTTTTGCAGCATGTGAAGATTAATACTGACTAAAAATTTATCCTTTTCAAATTTTTATATTTGGATGAGTGTATAGTCAAAATGTTTTACCGAATGAGACTTCATTACCTGATGAAAAAAATAATTGAAAATAAACCCAATAAAAAATCTTCATAATTTTTTTTTTTTTGTTCTTGACAGGTCAGTTTGGAAGTTTGGAATGGTCAGCCACAGAAAAGAGATTAGCATTTATTGCAGAGAAGAAGCTTCCAAAAGGAACGTCGTTCTTTGACTCGAAAGGAAGCAGCAAATCCCCAGACGATGAGAATAAACCAAGTGAAACCAAAGCCAGGGTCTGTCTTCTCTTCACATGTATCTTAAGGGCCAAGGGGTGCCATCTTACTTTAACAATACTTTGTTTCTGAAATCATTTTTTCCTTTTTCTCAATGAACTCTTCTTATTGATCTTAACTAAGATTAGTTATGAACAGTCACAACTATGAAGGTGCCCACATACAGAATTGAACTCACTACTGTTGTAATGGTTAATGAGACTAGCTTATTAGCCACTTTAACTGTATCATTTATTAAACTCTGTTTAGTAAGGATCAAAGTTACAAGTATATAACACTTGATAAGTATCAAAGTCACTAATGAAACTAGTTTGTGATTTTCACTTTCATGTTTTAATTGTTTGTGGGTTTTGCATACTTATATAAGATATAATTATTTTTATTTTATATGCAAATTTCATTTTCATGAAGTCTTTCTACATTTACAAAGCTAGAAAGAATAGTTTGTGAAGAAAATACACTTGTATACATTATGATTTCTACACTAAAAAAGAATAAAGTCTACTAAGTGACAAGCAGAAGAGCCAATGTCCTATATTTATAAAGGACACTCTGAAGGTTGACTTTTCTTTTTTTCTCTTTCACTTTTTCTTTTTTTCTATGCTTTTTTCTTTTCTTTTTCAGCAAGACAAAAAGATCTGCTTACCTTTTAGAATGTTTTCAAAATTAATTTTTCTCAAAAACTTCCTGTTAAATCTTTTAGTATTCTCTTTTCTCTCTCATACACTCACTCCACCCAACCTTTTATGTTAATTCCATTTCTTCACTAAAACTTTTGCAACTTCCTTCATGTCCTTTCAGTGGCACATTTAACTGTTAACAACCTCAGCAAAGCTATCACGTTCTCCTCAACAAGTGACATGAACTCTCTGCTCTTACTCTAACTTCTCACTAAAGTTGCTACTGCCACTTCATACTTCTAGCTCTTGTGTCATGTAATTACCATTATTGTCCAACACTATGTAGATTATTATTATAATGTAATGTTTTGTTAAAATGAAAAGCATCAAGAAACTCCAGATAAATTTGAACATTAGTTTGCAAAAAAAATTCAGAATTTGTGTCTTTTCAAAAGGGAAATAACTATCAGGAATGAAGGCACAAAATAAATGAAATTTTACAAGCATTCTGAAAGGTAACTTTGTTAATGAAACTCACCATCTTATCAGACATCTACTGCATTAGACACTTACTTGGATGTGAATTATTTTATTATAAAACAATTACTTTATATATTATTTGGTGTTTTCTTGTCCATGTGAAAAATAAACATTTATCTATTGCATAGATTTAATTAGAATGCTGTAAATGTTTATTGGCTACAATCTTTTGAATTGTCTTTTATTTGGGTTTTTTTGGTGACTTGTAGAAATTTGGTTACAGCATCACACCTAAAACATGTACATCAATTCTTCCTTTGTCCTCTTGGCAGAATATTTGCCAACTTTTAGCTTAAAAATAATCTGTGCAATATAAGAGAAATGCTTTGTGGATTTTTCATACAAGTTCATGGATTGCCAATTAAAGCAGATTGTATTGCCTCTCTCTTAAATTTTATTGTGGAGAAGTAAACTGGGTCTGATATGTTGTCCATTTAAAAAAGGACAGATGGATGAAGGTCAATCAAGCTATTCATTATCATTTCCTGTTGATTCTTTTGAAAAGGCATGAAATTGAAAAACCCTCGCTCTTTACACTTTATTTTATATAGAAATATCAAATATATAAAGCATATTGAGAGAAAAACCTGGTGATGGGGAGTTATCAGTATTTACATGCAGACTATTTTTCTCCTTTTTGTTGTTATTATCACAATGTTTTAGCTGTTGTGCCTTCCCCCCCATCCTTCATCAGGTGCTTGTCAATCTGAGTAACCTTCAACTGAATTTCGAACTGACTTACAGGTAGATTGTTTTTGTTTTGCCAATGATCTAATAAAGTTATTGCTTGCTCCATTGCCACTGAGTCTAAATATACACTCCTCCTCCTCCTCCTCCTCCTTTGACCTCCATGTCATTGTTCGGAACTCCATTAACAACCCCTTTCCACACTGCTCGGTTCTGCATTGCCATCCTCGGATCTCCAATGACCAACTGAGTTCTGAGCCATGGTGTCAACATTCGTGAGAAGACACCTCCAGAAGGATGCTATAGAACTAAGTATGAGATGACCTTCTTGTCAGCAGAAATTGGTCTCATTTT
>OZ038498.1:82337517-82422517 GCA_964036315.1 Acanthosepion esculentum
TACATACACACACAAAATATATATTCTCTAAAGTAGATTTTCTTTTCCAGAGGTTGTAAGGGGTTCTGCACATGTTTTTTTTTGTTTGTTTTGTTTTGTTTTACATGCATGAAAAAAGATGATTTTTGCTTCATTTGAGATTTTCCCAAAAAATTATTTGTAAACTTTCATTTTTATATTAAGTATTGTTTGGATGAGTAGGAATTTAACAAATTTAAAGACATTTTGGAAGGTTTTCCAATCTGAACAAATCTGGAGAAAACTATATTTGTATAAAATATTGATAATTACTTTCAGATGAAAACAGATACTTATCAATTATAGATGAGTCATTAGTTGTACATATATTTTATGCACGTGTAGATTGTGTTGCATATACTGAGACATAGCACCAGCAAAGGGGTTAGGGAGCAGGGATGGGCAGATGGCACTGAAATCGGAAAGAAATAAAAGGGTGGCAGTCAGTGCATACCAAGTTGCTTTTTGTTTGGAAAGTACATCAGTCACATGTGTGAATTTGTGGCTATATAAAAATTTTGTACAGGTTTGATAGATTGTATATTTTATGTTTATTGTGTGCTGGATTTGGGAGGCTTATCAATAGCGAATTTAATCTGCTAAAGCTGTAATTTTTTATCAAATTAACAGTTTTTTTTTAAGATTTATTTCAAGGTTTCTTAAATATGTTGAAATGCTACTCTGAAATTTACAGTGAAAATAATAAAAATATACAAATATTCTTCATTACAATGTATTTTCTCTTGATATTTTATATATATATATATATATATATATATATATATATATATAATGTTTGGTTCAAAATTAACGAAAGTTTTTTATTTTTTAACTGAAGAAAAATACATAAAATCTTAATCATCAACCAAACATGCATATATATATATATATATATATATATATAAAAAGAACAATATTGGGCTAAAACATATGACAAAGTGGAAAAAGTTTTCATGTGGTTCATTTTGTCCTTTGGGACTTCATCAGACTAATATTGTTATGTTGGTGTGACTGCACATGCACTGCACATTTTTCTTTCTTTTTTTAATTTACAAAACAATTTTAAATTCCCACCATCCGTCGTTCGTGCAAATGTGTTGTCACACCAACATAACACATTTAATCCAATCAAGTCAAATCAAGGCAAAATGTGTCATGAGAATACTTTTCCATTTTTATATATATATATATATATATATATATATAAGCCACTCAGGTCTGGATCTGCAATTAATTTTGAAATGAAGGCTTTTCACAATGAAGTAACATTTGATGCAAGTTTAATTTGCATTTCAGATCTTGAGAGCTCCTCTTTCAGTGATGATACTTTAACCAATTAGGCTATTAAAATGGTCATGATTAGACAGGCTTTCTTTTCTTTTTTTTTTTTCATTTGTAGTCTATTACCAACATCATTTTTGTCAAGTTCTTATCAACACCACTTGTAACTTTAACTTCCAAAAATATGATTGACTATTTTCACCATTAGAGATACTTGTAATTTTCCACCATCAATTTTATTTTATTGAAATTTTTTTATCTGATGAAATCTTGCATTATTAAAATCCCTAAAAGAAAAGATTGATTCCAAAATCTAATAAAACTAACAATTTTTGATGAAGGAAAATTAGCTAAATATTTATAAATGTTCATTCATTTTGATGGTAGTGAATTCATAAATTGATTAACAGACAGATTTATTTATAGAATTAATGCAAATCTTTTTTCTGTCTGTTTATAAACTTTTCATCTTCCAATATTATTTTGATAATTTATACAAATCACTTTTTTATAACTTTTACTTTTATCTACACAATCTTTTCCTATATTTTTATATCCTATTTTTATATAACTAGATACGGTGGGCTCCAGATGAAACTGGTTTATTGATGGTTGGCTGGTGTCATGAACCCTGGAGGCTTGGCTTGACATATTGCCCAATTCGAAAGTAAGTACTTATTGAACATTTTTTGCTAAAATCTGGCAAGAAAAATAAACGAGCTACCTGGCTAAAAATATCAATTTGTTTAATTGTGGGCCTTGTTGCTGTGCCACTCTTACTTTGATCGAACTCCGACGAGCCCACTCTGCACCACTCCTGCGTCATCATATTGTCTTTCTATATCTGCAGGAATAGGCTTCACTTCTCTTTGTTCTGGCTATGCTTGTGTTATATAGGAATAAAGTGTGCTGACTTGAGTTTGAATATAGATTGCCAGTGAGCAAAACAGGCGATCACATTATTGAATTCTAGATTGATCACCATTTCTAGCCTATCCTCTATTACTATATGGATCACCATTTCTACTCTATCTTCTATTACTATACAGATCGCTACTCTCTTCTCTACACTATTCTCTATACGGATTATCATTTGAGCGAGTATTATTGAGCAAGTACTATTAGAGTGAGTGTTATTTGAAGGTGTTTGATACCAGCATTGTTCAACGGCATACTATAGTTGTATCTGCAATTACAAAGTCTCTACTACAATGAGCATTAAGAAAGTGACAATGAGTATTCATTGACATTACAAAAGTGTCAAACAAATGTTTGTTGACATCACAAAAGCTTATGAAAGACTAAAGTCACCAGTGATTGCCAGTAAACTTAATTAACTTCAACAATATTCATTAACAAGTGTAAAAATAACAACTTTTATTTATGGTACTATGATTAATTAAGATTATGAATGCATAAACAAAAGGGATTTGAAGAAGTTTCTCCGTATAAGGAATTCTTAAGCTGGGAGGAAGAGGTTGATTGGCAGTTGCAGTTATGGCTAAACAGCCTAGAGTCATTCAACACCATCTGGCACTCACCATGGACCCACCACTTCACAAACTAACTCTACAAAAATACATCACACCACCTATGCCTTCTGTTAGTGTTGTCCCTTCCAGTAGCCACACCCAGCTTTTGCCCCATCTAACTCATCGCAGCTTTTGTTGGGAGAACAATTGAAAAAAATCAGTCTTCATGTAATCTCCTGCACTTTTTATTTGATTTTCTTAATAGGCATCTTTTAAAGAAGGCAAAGTGATGGGTGTCACAAGTTTTGCCACTTGATTTAGGAAACAGCATCTTGTTTGTTTTTTTATATTTCCTCATTGCTTCTTCTTCTATGTGCCATGTTCCTTCAGGACGTGGGCAATCATGATTCCTCACATCTCCTGTCTTTTGTAGCTCTTAGTAAAGTATGTCTTAATGCTATCTCTCCTAATCCCTGTTCTGCCAATCATTTACAAAAACTTGCTAGGTAGGTTATGCTTTTGACTCACTCTATCAAATGCTTTTGACTCACTCTATCAAATGCTTTTGACTCACTCTATCAAATGCTTTTGACTCACTCTATCAAATGCTTTTGACTCACTCTATCAAATGCTTTTGACTCGCTCTATCAAATGCTTTTGACTCACTCTATCAAATGCTTTTGACTCACTCTATCAAATGCTTTTGACTCGCTCTATCAAATGCTTTTGACTCACTCTATCAAATGCTTTTGACTCACTCTATCAAATGCTTTTGACTCACTCTATCAAATGCTTTTGACTCACTCTATCAAACATAGGTAGACATCCTTCTGCATTTATATTGCTCTTTCTGATATCATTCTGAGCATGTATATCACATTCTCTGTTCCAGTGTCATTAACGAAACCACACTGTTCTTGTCCTATTTCTGGTCTGATTCTGCTGTATGCTCTATTCATCAGATTTTGAATGATAAGTTTTTTATTATGTGGCTCATTTAAATTTCATAGCTTAACAAAGAATTTAGGGAGATTAAATCTTCAACTTGTCCTTACCAGATATGCAATGAATATCTTCAATAGATGTTACAGATATATGTCAATCAGTTTTTTGCAATTTTCCGTATTTGCAAACTGAAGTTATTAGACATTTATCTATCAAGTCAACCTTACAATCTATTTTAAACCTTTAAACTCACAACATGATTATTAATTTGCATCTTCAAATTTCATACAGTTGGTTGCCATTTTTTATATCTTAAATCTTCATTAGAACTGTTTTTACAATTGAATTTCTTTGTACGTTTTCATGAAAGGTATGATAGGCAAATAACTTTTTCAATATAAGATATGAGCCATGTTTGTATGGAAAAGTGAATAACTCATCTCCAGATCAAATGAATTAGCAAGAGCCTGCTTGATAGTTGAGATAGTTGAATAATTTCCCAGCAAAATGGTTGTTGTTTTGAATTCTGGTAAAAAGCTATGTAAAAAAAGCTTGTAAGATTGACACATCACAATTTGCTTCTTTCATTGTCTGGAGCACCTGTTGTTGAGCTAACAATTAGTAAGCAGATATATACTATTGCCAGTGGAGTTAGTTTAATTTTCACTTGCTTCCATTATAGTGGCCTTAAGCCAGATTAATCTCAGTTTGGTAAATATTTTTAATAAAGAGTTACAAAAGCAATAATAATAGTAATGGAAAAAATATTTAAAGTTTTTTTTTTCTCAAATCTGTCTCTGGATTTGTCCTTCATATAGAATTTTCTTGAATGTAACACAGATTTTCTGGGTACTTGAATAAGTAAAATGGGCAGGAAATATGTAAGAATAATTTTTATCCTCATATTATGTACTTGTAAAATCTATTGAGTTATCTACCCGTCAGTTATTTTTACTTCAGTGTCTGTAGATTTTTATTCTATGAGAATTTTTAAATTTAACAATAATAGATTGTCAAAGGATGTGGATGTTGTCATCTGAACCATGTTGCAGATTTGAATACTTCTAAATCAAGATTTCTGAACCATGCCACAGAAATGGTGTTATTAAGGAAAACCTCCTACATACCTCTATCTTGGACTTTTTAATCATAAGATTTAATTCATCAGATTTTTAAAAAAAACAACAAAAAAAAACAATAAATTTTCAGCATGGATTCCAAATGTTAAGGAATTAAAAGAAAGTTAAATAACTTCCATTTTTTCTTTTCTTTCTCTTTTAAGAGTTGCTTGATGAGGCTGAGAATGTTCAACAACTCCTTGTGTGTATGTGTGCCCCCCCCACACACACACACAGTAATGTACCAAAATTTTAGGCTATGTTTAAATTTTTCCAAGTAAGCTTAGAAAAATCTATACATATATTTATTTTCTAAAGCTGTTCATAAAAATACAATTAAAACTACTTGTAATTCCACAGACTAAAGCCATAATTAGTATGATTTCACTTTGTAAGTAGGGAACTTGCCATATTTTACTTATGTTGGTGAATGATCTCTCATATCAATAAACAAAAACCTTTTTGATATCTACTTGTGTGTACATTTGCATTTCTAAAACTTTCATTTCAGTTTTTGTAAGCCAGGAGTTTTATTAATTTCTCAGGCTTCAATGTATCAATGTTCAATTTTAGAATCGGACTGCAAAAATTAGCCTTGACCAACCTAAAGAATTCTTTCTAAATAGTTATATTACAAAAAGATTTTTCTTTTCAGCTACATAAGCTTGACTTATTAAGTGAATGCTTTTAGGCACAAAAACAAAAAAAAAAAAAAAAAGGATGAAGTTAATTAGACTTTCCTTAAAATTTTACAAGTTTTCATGAAAAAGAAATTTAAATTCCTAAGCTTTTGATTCATAAAATAAAAGTTCATAGGGGTTTTTCAAAATATTGAAAGGATCCAGAGAAAATAATTTTACTTTAAGAAACTTTCTAAAATAAAAAAAAAAGTTAATGTTCACTCAATTATTTAATGCTATGAGTACATTTTAAAATGTTTTGGTCTCTCTAGGAAATTAAACTAAGAGAAATTAAAAAGAATATTATTTATTTATTATATTTAAGTTTCCTTTTTAAGAAAAATTCTAAGTTTAAATTTAAATATTCTGTTGCTAAGTAACAAGATGACCAATTTTTTTTTATTAATAATCAATAGCAATTAAGATTGAAATAATGATAAAAAGAAGGATTTTTTTTTAATAGGAGGAAAATACTTTATTTATTCACATCACACCTAAAGATATTGAAGAAAAATATATTTGAATATATTTTGTGATTATTATTTTTATTATTATTAAGAAAGATTTTAATTCTGTTTTCCAGGAGTCAATTGTATTTTGCCCAAACAACTGGTGAAGATGTCAAATGTGAGTGTTTTATTAATTAATCTACTTTTTTTATGTTTTTTCTGATTGACTTTTAGATTTTTAACTTTCTGTTTATGTAATCTGTGATATCATAGGTAGGATTTATTAATCAAATTCTTCAAAACTTCTAAGGATTCCAGATAGAGAATGACACAGTAAATTCTGAGAGGAAAGGAAAAAGAAATTGAAACAATCAGTTTTTCATACCAAATGCATTTGACTTCATGATACATTGATAAGTTTTCAACTTTTTGTAATGCTGCCCACTGACTTTACCTTTACTCCATCACATTTTTGCACCAACAATATTTCTGGTGGTGAGGACAAAACTTTGGAGATTATGAAAAAAATTTATTTTATTTATTTGTGACTTAAATTTTATTTGACCAAATTTTGGCACTTAATCTCTAAGCATTGAAAATTGGTAACAAAGAGATTATTAATGGTCAGGAATTATTGTTAGTATTACTCAAAATACAGAACTATAATTTATGTGTTCCAACAAATTTAACATCTTTCAGAACATTAATGATTTTTTGAGGAGAGAGAAAGCAAATATAATTTTTTTTAAAAATGCAATAATTATCATCTTTTCAATCCTGGTGTTTCAGTGATCAAAAAGTTTTAACAAAATCTCTGAAACAAATTGGTTAAAAAAATTGTTTATAAGTTTTTGTGTTGTCCAAACCTCTGACTTTGTCATTTACATATGATATTTATCTAAACATAACTTCTCTAATACAAACTTTAGACATGTTTACTGTTTTTCCTCTCTGACAGTGTCAAATATTTTTCATATATTCTCAAATGTATTTATTTGCATACATCTACTTGTTTAAGGTCAAGTCTTGTTTAAAGGTCTTTTTTTTTCTTTTTTTTTTTCTATATTGAAAGGGTTGGAACAATTAAACAGACAAAATAGGTTGTTAAGGAGTGAAAAAAAAGACAGTCAGATTCAGAAAATCTGCTTCATGTGGAATAGCTTCCCATAGTAGCTGTATACTTATTAACTGAGTCACATTTACAATTTGAAGACAATACACCTATTGAATTCCTTGTCCATGGAAAAGTATTTCTTCTTCTAATGCATCATTCAAACAAGTCAAGTACTCACTATTATTTTGCTTAGTAGCACCTTGTTCAGGTTCCATCAATAATTTGTAAAAAGAAAAAAATCACTTTGAATCCTACCAAATATAAAACCCTTCTCTGCCTCTAATTTGTTGCAGAAAGTTTCAAATTTATATATTTGCATTCAAAATGTTCTGAAAACACATTGTTAAAATAATGAAATGTGAGATCAAGTATCTTTAGATCAAATTATTTTAAAATCAATTGCTTAAAAAAGAAAACAACATCTCCAACCCACCCACCTGCCCCCACACCCAGTAAATGACAGCAACTGGAAAAGACACTTTAACCATTTTCTCCTGCAGGTTTTGGTGGTGAAGACAGAGCTGTACGTTCTCCAGTATTCAGTCCAGATGGAACTAAAGTTGTCTACCTGGACAATCCGTTTGGTGGACCTCATTATCAATGCAGTCGATTGATAGTCGTAAGTAAAGCTTTATTTGGATCCTTATCTACCATTGATGAGGAACAATAGAACTCAAAGATTTAATATTTTGATTTGTATATTTAGGCAAAAGATTGCCGTCAAATATTAACAATTATGAGGGGGTGCTGAAAAGTTCTTGGTCTATCCAAGAAACTTATAAAAAAAAATTTTGTTTAGTCATTTTGTCAGATTTTGTGAAATGGACAGAAAATTTTTTAGCATCCCCTTGTATGTGTTTTGTGATGTGACAAGTTTAACAAAATTGTTGATCAATATTTTAATATTTTTTTCCATTCTTTTACAGTAAAATTTGCATGAAATTGTTGTTTAAACCACAACATCACTTGTATAATCAATAGTATTTGAGCAATTTCTTTTCCATGACCTAAATTGATATTTGAATTTCTTTATTTGTGATTATTTTATAACTTTTTCTTTACTGAATGTTCCAAGCATAAATCTGTGTCATCCCAGATATTTTATTTTCCAGATTGACTGGATAGAAAAAACAACCAAAGTTATATTAGACATTGTAGAAAATGCGCAAGGTAAATTTCATTATTGATTTTGTTAATTTATTTGGTCAGCATTCAACTTGAATTCCAAGAATATTTTTTTAAAAATTTGTTTTTTAAAATTTTACATTTAATTCTGCTTACTCTATTAAAATCAGTGGATTGAAATTTAAACGAAATTAATAAGAATTCTGAAGCTAATCTAACAAAAGAAAAAAATGTCCAGAAATATTTTATCAGGAATTTTACTTCATCCATTTCATATGAAGTGCTGGAATTTAAACTTTGATCCATAGTTTTATGCTAGCATTTTTTTTTTTTTAATTGCATTTCATATGTCCTTTTTAGGAGATGAATTTCCTGGCGTTTTTACACTCAATCTCCCAGAAAGATGTTGGGCCAGTGATAATAAACGGCTGGTATTTAGCAGTGTGTGGAGATCTCAGTTAGTAAGTATAAAGATTGTTTGGAAATTCTTTGAAAATTCTCATTGATATTCTGCTGAATATAAGATTCTAACTGAATGAATCTCAGCAACAATGTTACTCATGTCTTAAAAATCATTTAAATAAATCTTTTCTATAAGTTATTTCACAATATATAATGAATCATTGAGCAGATAAAGTATTGAAGTGTTTGCTGTCTTCACTTGATTTTCTTCTATAAACAGTTAACCGTATTTTTTTTTTTTTTTAGTTCACCTCAAGCAAGGCAGTAAAGCCATTAAGACAATGTATTACTGGGTGTAAAAGAATTAGAAAACAGAAACATTGCTAAAGAGTAGAAACAAAGTAAGAGTAATCTGGAGGACAGTAGATAGGTGATTGACATTGCATTTAAATTTTTTAAGATTAAAGTTGGCTGGAAAGCATATAGCCGGAAGGGAGTTCCACAAACGAGAAGTGTGAGAAAAAGAACTGTTAGCATAAAATTTATGGTTAGATCTAGCCAATTCAACTGTAAATTGATGAGACCTCTTTACCCATCTTCTACAGCACTTAAATTCATAAAGTCCAGGTACCATACTGGAGAGCTGATCTGAACAATTATGAAACTATTTAACTGAAAATTTTCATCATTTGCAGTTAAAAAAAGCAAAAATTTGTAAATTATCTTCATTCCTGATATGAAGAATTGTCAGTTTTTAATTTTCTATTTAGATTTTGTTGCATTTTATTACAAATTTCAGTCACAAGTTTTACATTTCTTCTCTGACCATCACACTGGCGGATGAGAAATAACAAAAATAAGAATTTTTTTTTTTTTTTGGTATTTCTCTCTGTAATTCCAACCGACTCTGCTTACTTTATGGTCATAATTCAAATGACTTGAGTGTTATGATAAAAAGCTACACAAATAAAAACAAAATCAAAACTAATCCAAAATTAAAAATAAAAAAAGATTCTACTGTTGATAAATATTAGGTAGAAGTTCAGTTTTTTTGTTTTTAATATGGAGTTTAACCTCAGCATATTTTGTGGTTTTGTTAGGTTGAAACCTCTACTTAATGAAGTTCTTCAGAATTAATATATATATATATATATATATTCTCTCCAGTTACTACTATGAAATGACCATAAGTTCTTTAGCAATTAGTAATGAAAAACTATACAGTGCCTATTTAGATCATCTTGGTGAAAAGCACATTCTGTGTGCAGGTGAATGTTTATCCTTTTTAAAAGGCATTAATCTGGAGTAAAGGATCCAAACTATTTGATATTTTCATAATCTATGCCACCAACTTGATTATTTAATATCAATCGACCAGCAGCTGTTGTTGTGAGACGACACAGTTGATGAAGCAGACCCCTGCTTTATCAAAGCTAGTTTAACCAAATGTATCAAAAATTACCGAATAATGCAAAATATTTTCTGTGACTTTCATAAATGTTTTATATGCCAGGAAAATGGCACTTCTTCACTTAAATTTATTGTTCAGAGTTGACCTACTCACATTTGAAAATCTTACTAAATGATGAAACATTAGAATTTGTTTTTATTCCCCTTTAAGTTAAGAAACTTTTATTAAGATTAATTTTTATATTTCATTATAGTTTTTTACATTTAATAAATGAAATATCAGTTTCTATCTGTTACAATTAGAAGAAAAAGAAAACTTCTTATCCATAAAATTCAGCCATCACAATTCGTTCTATTAATGAACTTTGTCAATTGATAAGTGGGAGGGGATTGGTTCTCATCAGATTCTATGCTTTTTTTAGCCTTGTGCCAGCCTAAGAGACTGATTAGTCCTTATCACTAACAAAGGGAGATAATTAAAAAAATGATACCAGTTTCTGTGTGTAAAAATTCATTGAGAGAAAAAGAAAAGTTCTTATCAATTTCTATGGGAGCAAAAGAAAAACACAAATTGGGATAAAAAATAAATATTAATTGATATGTGTGTGTGTGTGTGTGTTTCACATGCTGTAGGGTTTGAGAAATTGAGTGAGAAAAACAAATCTGGATTGAGGGTTAATTTTTTGATCCTGTAAAGTTTGACAATTTTATGCAGACAAGAGATGACTCAAAAAATGTAACTCTCGCCTATGATAATAATTTATATGATTGAACAAGAAAGAAATATTTAATATGGAGCCATCTTCTAACACTTTGTTATTCACCATTATTCAAACCCACTCAATTTCTGTTCAATTTCCTTTTGATGCAATTCTCACCTGATTTACACATCCAGTCTCTTTAGCGCCTTCAACATTTTCAAGACTTCTCTTTGTGTCAGTGATCTTGACCACTGTGACGAAGGGAAATCAACATTTGTCACATTGTGTATAGTGGGAAATCAATTGACTGTTGTACATAATCTCAGTTTGTTTTTTTAAATTGTTTGTTCTTGCTGCTGTATCAAAGATTTTAGAAGTTATCATTTTAAAAGTTGGATTTTAGAAGTTGTGCATCAAAGATTTCTGGTGACAGCAAGGTAGCATTAAACAAAGGCTGGATGTTTGTACTGGAAAATACACAATCCAAGTCAGAGTTAAATCTGTCTGAATCTCAGCAATTATTTAAATTTAGTCTTTTATTGTTCTTATTGCTCAATTTTCAAATTTTGTGTCAACCTCAAAAAGTAGATTTTTAAAATTTTGAAATAAATAGTCAAATTTTATTTGAGTAAAATTACTTTTCCTTTCAAGAGTTTGCAACCTTTTATTTTATTTTAAAACTGGCTTTGAGTTTGACATGGGAATTGTTTTCTTTTAAAGACTGCTGTTGTTATAAACACTGAAACTCAGAATGTAACAAGATTAAAAAGTCGTAAGTATTTCACTTGCTGACAAAACTAAAAAAAAAAATTCAATTTTGTCATTATTTATAGGGTTTGGAAATTTTTTTAATAATTTATGTGCTGTAATGCTGCAATAAAATCCTTGTTACAAGTTGTCTGTTTCTAAAATGCATTAACATGTGTGTGTTTAATTTCAAACTTCAATCTTTATTTTCTCTACTACTCATTAAAAAAAAATGCTGTTATCAATATTTATGTATGGCTCAGCATGTCTACCTGGGATCTAAGTGTAGTAACTGCACATTCTGTGAAATGAATTCCATAATATGTATGTATATACATTTTACATATGTAGATAGATATGACTGTTGACAATGAGTATAACAGGTTTTTTGTTGTTATTGCCTGGTCAGGTGAAGTAATAATGAGAGACTGGCTTACCTGAATGTTCATCAGCCTGCTTCTCTATCAACATGCCAATTGCAAAACATTTTCTCTGAATATTTACTGAAAAGAACACAAAAAGTGGATTCATGCCTTTCTACTAGTTATTTGTACAAAATGATCAGATGCAAGTTTGTCTACCACTTTCTGACAGGTAACTTCAGAGAGTACATGTTTGCATTTGACCATGGTCCTATTCACTCATATTGTGATTATTGATCTGAGCAGACTTTGATTCCAATCAAATCATTTCTTTGTCAGTATAGATTATCTATATAGATTCACTATTTCACCAGGTCAGACCTCTTGAATAATAAAGGGTCTACATATGTAATAATGATGATATGTAAATTGATGTCTACTTTTATTGTTAAACTGACAAAAAAACTTTAACAGGATATTAATGGCCTGAATCTTACCACTCATCACTTTATTACTGCTTCCCCCACTTCTCTCTCTCTCTCTCTAATAAGTTTTTCATGTGTCAGGTTACAAGTTGATTGGCCTATGAGCTTAGTGATAAAATCATGGAGAAAGGTTTTGATGACTTCATTCTCTTGTTCCTCATTGGTGGGTCAGTGAAATTCTTGACCCCAGTCAAGGACCAAGGCAAAAAAGTTGTATAGTATTAAAAATTAACAAATACCAGTTTTAAATTTTGATCAAGATCTGACCTTATTTTGGGTCAGTTGGTTTATTTTGTCAACAATTGGTGAAAGGGGGGTGCACCTTGTTTTACTGGATCCTACTCATTGAAACCCTTTTAATTCACGAGTTCAAACTCCAACAATGCCATGTATTAATCCATTTTATTATGATTAAATATATTTCACAATTCTTTTAACCTTATCCTTTAATTAATGTCCATTAGGAAGCCCCACATGCTTCTTCCTGGTGCTGTTTGTGTGCCTCATCATAGCAGTTTCAGTTGCGCATGTATCAAGAGACACAAGGTGCTACTCTGTGTGTTCCAGCAGTTTCCAACTGATTTGGAATAATTAGTTCTTAGCCATTGTCAAATATGAAGGATCTTTTTTTTTCATGACAACATTGCAGTTCAATGCAACAAATCTAGTCTGTTAGATTCTGCCATTGACCACATCCAATGCAATGCCGATGTCTTCAGCATAACCATGGCAAGAGTGGCTTCTGGCTGCTCTGCCTTGTTAAAGGGAAATCCATGATTTGGTTGATATGGTTTTAAATTCAAAGTTGTCATCCTCCTCCTAGATAGTTGCCAACCACAGCTGAAAAGCCCAGTCTGCTCTGCAATTTAACCCATAGCTATTGGGAGAAGAAGTGATGAATTCATACCTTTTCCCAAGAGTATTTGCTCATAAGTAAATGTAACAAACTTGTTTCTTTGATTTTTCTCATTCCAAGCCAGTAACCATTGCACCATTCACATCCTTTTTATCTTTTATGATTTTATTATAATTCACACCAATTCACTATCTGATAACATGACTGACTTTGAATTTTAGGTATTTCTAATGGAAAGCCTTTCATCGATCTCCCCTGAGGATTTAATACCAATCATATAACTCGTATAATAACTTAAATTTCAATTTGCTTTGCTTTTACAACCTCCCCACACACACCATAATGTTTAGTAGTTTTGAAATTCCATTCATCAATATTGTTAAGCAATGTACACAATTAAAACTTTTCTAGGCTGCAATATTTTTGTCTCTTCTCATATCAGAAAATGAATTTTAATCTGATTTTTTTTTCCCCCACTTCAGCCGAAAGAGGAATCGGAGCTACAAATATTTTAGATGTCCACGGTGATCATATTGTTGCTCAGTATTCTACTCCCAACAAACCTCATTATTTGGTGAGTATAATGTGCCTGACATTTGACCCAAGTAAATGTGTAAATAGAAATTGTCTATGTGATGATTTTTGCTTTTAGCGAATAACATAAAAGGATTTAAGGATGTTGTGTTTTAAAGACAATTTCAGATCTAGAGTTGCCAAAATAGAAAATGTTTCTTTGATTCAAAATTTTCAGAAATTTTAAAACTTATCATATATGCTAGTACATAATATATATATATATATATATATATATATATATATATATATATATATTATTTTTAAAAAATATGATTCCATTGCTACATAAGAGTTCTCATGTTTCCAAAACAGAAGCTAAAAACTTCAATTTAATTATAAAAATTAAATTGAATTAAAGTACCCAGCTCTGTTTCATCCTCAAGCGAATTTTGGAATAACTAATCTTAAAATTTACGGAGCTTTATAAGTATATTCATTTGTAATATTAATTACTATGGAAATGGCTAAACTAATTATTTTAATGAGGGGCGTATGGGTTAACATATTGTATCAACATATTAGTTACTTTCAGTAAGAGGTCAAGATAGGGTTGGGGTGTTTATTTTCAAGCGAATGATGACATCCATTTGATGCATATCATCTGGTCAATTTCATTGACACAGTTGGCATTATTGTTATGCCGTTAAATTCATATTTGTATGCCTAAAGATTTTTTTCTAAAAGGTTTGTTTGTATATAAATATGTTGTATTGAACTACAATTTGTTTTTTTTGGCGACTTCATAAAGGATTTTTTTATCTTATGATTGGGTTAAGCTTTTAAACCTTTTACTTTAATTGAAATTGTTTATAGACTATGAAATTTTCAAATTTTAAGCTAATTATTTAAGGCGAAAATTTGTTGATGTCGGCAAAAAATCGTAAACTCATAACTATGATTTAATAAATTTTCGTTTGTTAGAAACTTAATGATGTGTAGTTTTTCATGTAGGCATAAAGGGCAGGCATCGGCCAAACAGATGGTTGTGCTTGCAAAGTAAGTTTCTTCATGTGATGATCAAAGAAACTGATAAAAACCAATAAAGAGAAGAATATTAGTAAAAGAAAAAAAATGAAAAGTCTTGTAATAAAATATTTAATAATGTACTTTTGACAGAATATATAACAAAAAAAAACATAATACAAAATATTACATAAAAATTTGGAAAGTTTCTCTGACTGGAATTAAATGGAAATGGGACGTGACTAAAATATTTTGAAATGTTTTTTTATTTTCCAGGTAATTGGTACTCTTCCTCCAGAGGGTCAGGAGGCTGACATAAAATGGACAAAACTTGATTCTGATGTTGACCACAAATTGGATGGCATTATGGTGGAACACTTGAAACATAAACCAATAGATGGACTGATAAATGAAGAATACCGTAAGAACATGCTCTTCCTCCCACTCTCTGTCTGGTTCTTTTCTTTCTATCTTCCTTCACTTCTCTTGCTTCATTCTTTCTTCCTTTTCTTTTCATTTCCAATTGTTATGTGTCTTCTTTGTTTTTTTTGTAGCAATAAATTTCTCTTTGACCATATTAAGAATATCTTAATTTGAAGTGTTATCTTCATCTTGATTATTTTTGTTATTGTTTTTTCATTTTATTTGTTAATAATAACATATATTTGCACACTCAGTCTCATAACTTTGTCAAACTTGTTTTTGGTAATGGAATGAAAATGAAGAAATTAATAATACCAAATAACTTAAAGATCACATGTTGACACATTCTTGAGGAATGCTGAGTCAAAATATCAGTCAAAATATGTTAAAAACAACAAAGATGAAGTCAGTAAACTAAAATAAAATATCTAAGGACTTCAGTCAATACAAAACAGTCCAAAAAATATAAAATTTGAAAATTTATATTAAAAATGGGACAAATATAAAAACAAGTGTGGAATAAGAAAGTTTCTTTTCCATTTGCCAAAAATAAAATGAGCTTGAAACTTCAATCCTTTGTGTTGGTAAACTACAAAGGAAAAGAACTTTGGGTAACTTGACAAATATTTACTTGTATAGTTTTCATGAAGCTGTTCACTTTTGTTTCATTTTGTGTTGAAAAAAATATATCTTAGAATTTACAAAACATCAAACTTATTGGAAAAGATTAATTAACAAAATGTTCCTTGTTCTTTAAAAATCTCTTGTGCAAACAGACTTGACAGAAATCCATTAGAAGCATAATATACCTGAATTGGTGGTCAGATACAACATCTCATTTAATGACGAGTTTTACAACAGAAATTTGTCGTTAAATGAGGTACCACCATGGACTTTCTAAAAAACTGAAAAACGCATTTTAAGTAATTTAAATGCCTTCTTTGATTTTAAGTAATTTAAATGCCTTCTCTATTTGAAAGATAATAATCTAAAGCTAATACAAATTAAAAGAAAAGTTAATTTCCGTATATAAAACTTTTTAGTCATTTTTAAAGCATCATGAGTTCAAAGGACAAAATCGAAACACTGAACTTCCACTCCTGTCCACATGAAAATTAAAAATAAAACCTAAAGGAATAAGAATGCAATAATCAAGAATTTGTTATTTTTTAAAAATACATTTTTTTAAAACTTTATATAACCAATAGTTTAAGAATATAATTTTTTTATTCTATATGTTTTTATTATAAAGAATTTGCAGGTATTAAGGTACTACCTAAATAGAAATGTAGCATAAATGTAATTTGCAATAGATTAATGTGAAAAGAAAAACATTTATTTGAAGAGTAAATTTTAGAAAAATTACAATAAAGTATTCTTTTATGTGAATGAAATAGTTTTGTCATAATTCTGAAAAATCTTTTTGGTGGCAATTGAAAAAAATTATACAGGAAAAAATAAGACAAAATTTGTTTTTAAAATAATAAAAACTTAAAAGATTAATTTAAATTACTGAAGTATTGGTTCTTTTTGTATACAAGTATCTGTAAATAAATGCAGGAAAATAGAAATGCACAAAAAAACAAAATAAACACCCATACTGATGGATTAGAAAACAGTGCTTTCAAGACAAAAACTGACTTAATGGGAGATATGAAATTAGGTTAATTCATAATACTCTTCTGATATTGAATAGTAGTCAGTCAAAACAAGATATCAGAATTATGTCCTTTTGGTACATCCAATCCCAAAATAATCTAACAGTTGCTAAAAGGAAAAATATGGTTTTGAAAAAGGTTCACACTCAAAAATGGCATTAAACATTACATTTTTTATACTTCAAATATGTCTGTAATTATTAAAAGAAATGTGTGATGAACAGCAGTGGGAAGAATTTCAAAATAGTCTTGAAAAATTACAATTAGATTTTGTTTTCTGTCCAATTTGAAAGAATTTTTTTTTTATGCAAGTATAAATTCTCAAAACAATTTTCTCTTTGAATTTTATCAAATTATTTTTAGTAAGATGCAGGCAAAATTTTTCATACGTTCACACTTGATATTGCATAAATTTTTTACTAAAATATCTTCAGGGATTTTTCTTTGTATAGCTGTAAAAATATTGGGCAACCCCCACCTACATTAAAAAGTACACAAAAGATATCAAAATGGGTGGGGGTGAAACATACACCCAACCTAATATTTCCCATAAGTTTTTTTTTTAATAAGTACTCAAAATTTCATTTGGATCTGATAATCTGATTTTTGGCAAATATTTAAAAAGGGAAGGGTAGTGATTCTATAAATTCTATAATGCTCAGAGTTTAGTGTGAATAAAGCATTGAAATATATACAGATATAATTCTTAACCAAATATCAATTATTTCGTGATTATCAATTTTTTTATGGGAATATAAATATTTTTTGTGATATTTTTTTTTTTTTAAATATTTTAATGGGACATGAAGGATTTCTTCAGTTTGAATATTTGGATGAGCATCTTCATAGTGTTTTGACTGATGTTCATTCAACCTTGCTCATGTATACATTATTTTTACTAATCCTTGAGTGTCAGCTAGTCTTTTTGTTTGTTAATGAGTCTCACCACCCCACCAGTATTGTCATTTTATTATTTCTTTTTTATTTTCATTTTCAGCTGATCTGGATTTTGAAAGTATCTTTTTGAAACCGTCCGACTGTGCCGATTCCAAGTTACCTCTCATTGTGTGGCCACATGGTGAGTTATTTATCTGATCCCAAATGGAACTTGCCACGTTCCATCACACAAACAATATTTATTGCCTTCAAAACAGAATAAATCCTTTTTTGGTGATAATGGCTCTCATCAATTTAGAACATATTTGTCATTTTGACACAAAGATTTCTTGTGTAAAATTCACAAGAATGCAATTTATTTTGGTTTTTCTTGCAATGAAAAAAACTATAGCAAGAACATGTTGAAGTTAAAGAGACAGGAAGGGGGGACGGCTTGTGTCATCATGAAATTCTCAGTTTGAGAAAATAAGATACAAAGGAAAATGATAGTTTTGTAACTTTCAACAAGGTTTGTAGTATGTCATGTTTTGGTTTTTTTTTTTTTAATCATTTCACTCCAAGCAAGGCAATAAAGCCACTAGGATGCAAGGGGTTACTGAGTGTTAGAGAATATGAGAAAAAGAAACTATTAAGGAGAGAGGACAATAAAAGAACAAGAATTAAGAAAACAGAAAATAACAATTGACATTGCATTTAAATGTTTGAGGATCAAGATGAATGGGAAGCAAGATGGAAGAGTTTCACAAGTGAGAAGTGTGATAGAAGAAACTGTTAGCATAAAACTTAATTACATCTAACCACTTCAACTGTAAAATGCTGAGACCTTTTCACCAATCTAGTACTGCACTTAAATTCATAAAGTCTAGGTAGCATAGAGGAAAGTTCATCAGAACAATTACCACAAAAGTATTTATAAAAAAGGCACAGGTAAGCTACATTATGGTAGTAGGAAATTGACTGAAGGTGAGATGCCAGGTCAGGACCAACAACATTGCAGATTCTTCTTTGGATTTCATTGAGAATCTCTAAATATATAGCAGGAGCACCAGCTCAGATGTGGCAACAATATTCAAAGCAAGGATGAATGGTAGACTTATAAATATGTAAGACAGACAATTTTTCTTGCCAGAATCTATCACAACACGGTGAACTAACTTTCCTAACAGCAGACTTAGCAATTGATTCAATATAATCTTTCCACTTCCTATCCGCAGAAAATGTTAGTCTGAGAAGGGGCAATGAATCACTCTCTGAGAGGTTAGCATCAGCCATGCTGATGGATGGTAAAGAGTTCTCTCTGACAATTAAAGAACAGTTTCATTTTGGAGGCATTAAAATTAACAAGCCAATCCTTGCCCCATTTAACAGGAGATTGTAGGTCATTTTTGAGACCAGCTGCCAATTTGACCTTATCTTATTGATCAGACTTACTAATAAGGCAGGAGTAAATAATAGTTGTGTCATCAGTACAGATACTGAGTTGAGAAATGATGACATGAGGAAGATCATTTATGAAAATTAGGAACAACATAGGTCTAAAGATAGAGCCCTGGGAGGACGCCTGCATTAATGTAGAAACATCTAGAAGAGTGGCCATTCAGGACAACTTTGATTTAGCAATTTGATAAGAAAAACTGAATCAGTTCAAAAATGTGTCCAGAAATACTGTAAGCTTTCAACTTTCAGAAGATCAGTATGCCAAACCCTATCAAATGTTTTTAAGATGTCCAAAGCATGAGCTTGGACTTCACCATTCTTATCTAAAGTTTGATAGACTCTTTCAGCAATACTAGTACATCAGCAGTTAACCTAGAGAAGTGAAAGCCAGATTGCTTATCTGAAAGAAGCCCCTGTGAGGTGAGATTCTTAACCACTTCAGAGTTGATTAAGGCCTCTAGTACTTTGCCAAAAAGCTGTAGAAGGCTGATAGAAGGATCAAATGGTCCACCTGAGTTCTTAAAGACTGGAATGACAGAAGAGGATTTCCAACAAGCTGAAAAGCAAGAATCAGCAAGACATTTAGTCTAGTTTAGAGACAACAGAAACCAGTTCAGGGGCATACTTCTTAAAGCTTATTACAGGAATGACATCCGGTCCAAATGCTTTATGGGGGGGTTCAGTGTATCAGAAATCATGGACAGTTAAATGCATATCACTCAATAGGGACTCTCTTCTAAGGAGAAAGTCAGGCAAAGATACACCAGATGAGCCAAGAAGAGAATTTATGAGCAAAACATTCTGCTTTATCAACAGATGTTAACACATGAAATTAAGTGAAGGGAGGAGGAGGAGGAGGGATAGAAAACTTACTCATATTTAACACCCTATTACAGCTGCCAGTTGTCATGAGAACCAAAGTTGTTAGAGGCTATCTAGTGCCTCATTCTGTCAGCAAAGACTTGTCCCCTTAAAGATTTACAATTATTACACACAGGCACATATAGGTGTCTGTTATGACTGAAACTGTCACACTGGTATTGCCAGAAAAAAGGGACTCCTGTGTGCTATAGCAGCTGAACAGGTAAGTGTGAACCATGGAGTAGATTGTGGCTTCACCTGGTATTTGCAAGAAGGTACAAAAGGCATCAATGCAAGCTTTAACCCAAGAAGAAACCTCTGTGACTCATTTCTCAATAGGAAGGTTAAGAATATGGGGATTCTAGGGGACATCATGAAGAAAATAACAAAATGCACCCAATCAGTATGCTGGTAACAGAGAGAACTCTTATGAATTAGGTTCCTGCCGACTAAAAAGAGATATTAACAAATACTACAGTATGATCTGAATTACCAAGAGGACAGAGTTGCAATGCTCAACAAGAGCTAGGAGAGGAGGTAAGGAACAAACCAAGTAAAGCATCTTGATCAAAGTTATTAGGGGAACAAGCAGGGAAATTGACTATTTGCATGAGAGACTGATCAATGGAAAAATTTAACATCTGAATACTGTCATCATTGGTAACATTAGAGTGTTTAAACCACTTGACATGATGAGGATTAAAATCACCAAACACAAAAATGTTCAGAAAATGAGAGATCATCCTCTACTCCTGTTCAATAAACATGGAAGGAGTGCAGGCTGATTAATAGGTGAGCCTATCTACTCCTATTAACCTGTTCACACCACAGGAGGCTGATTAATTTTATCAAGACCCAGGTTACTAAATAAGGCTCAAGAACCTTTCCAGACTAAGGTGGAAATACTGTCCTTGGGAGCATATGGCCCAGTGGATATAAGTGTTGGTTAAGTAATCTAAAAAGTGACTTGACCCAAAGAGTTATGAGTTCAATACTTGGCCACAGCAGAAAGAACAAAAACAGAAAATTGCTGTAGGTAATAAAGAAGGCCTGACACTGACATCTCTTTCAGTCTCCATTAATGAAGCAATCAACTTTTTGGTCATTTATTTACATTATTTATATTTGGACTAATATCCTCATCTTTGTTATTATCACAATTATATTTTCAGTTTAATTTAAGTTGAATGGTACTGACAGGAATTAGCATTTTGGCAATAGCCCTGTAACTCAAATCTTCACTGTTTAATTATGTAATTCTTTTGTTTGGTTGAATGTTCCTTTACTTTAAAAATGATCACTTTATTGCAATAAGGTACAGTAGTGAAAGATATGTAATGGCATCATACACAATCTGAAGTATCAGAAACCTATTAAATCTTTTACAAGTATCCAAATACTTCTCCCACCCCTGCCATTTTAATATTATTTCAATTTATCATCACTTATAGGTTTGTGTGTGACACTGTAGTGAATGTGCATCAGTACAGATGCAAAAGAGCCCACATGTCTGTCAACATGCATTACATCCAGGTTTTTCCCTGTTAGCAGTGGAACAGCTTGCTATATCAAGATACAGGCCTCTCTGCAACTGGTCAAGATCTGGCTCTTTGTAAGCTGCCTCATGCCAATAAAAGCAACGGGAAAACCAGCCGTCAGCAAGACTCAGTGTTTTATGAAGTTAGTCCCATGGACATTTTGTTCCTAAAGTTGCTGTGTCACCCACCATGCTGTGGTTTCTAAGGCAGTTTTGTTTTGTTTCCTCCAGTCTCTTTCCCTTCTCTACCTGTTACCCTGTAGTTCTTGGAAGAGAAATCATGTAGGTGTTTACCCCAGCTTCAACACACCCATGTCATATTTTACAACAGACACATACACCTGTAAGTGTTAATGTATTCAATATTGTAATGTATCATTCTTTGTATAGATGATTTTTATGGCTGTTTCAGAAATGTTTCCTGTAATGAATTTTTTTTTTTTTTATATCCAGGAGGTCCTCATTCTTCATTCCTGGGAGATTTTCTTTTATATCCATCGGCAATGTGTGCTTGTGGCTTTGCTGTCCTTTTGGGTAAGTTTCTTTTCAAATTGTTATTTTCTTTTTTGATAATGGCAAAAATTTGTTAATATTTTACTTTTTTTTCTTTTTCTGGGTCACATGACATTATGTTGTGAAAATGGAAAAGTGATTTTTGGGTGCAGGGATTTGGAAAAGAATCTGCAGATGACTTGACAAGTTATAGATAATTACTGAAGTAGAAAAAACAAAATCTGTTTTATCTCCAGTCAGCTCACAGTTCCTTTACCATTTCGTACAGGCTGTGTGGTAGTGAAGTGAATTATTGTATTCATGAAATATATCAGCTCCTCTCTTATCAATATTTCTACAATTCTTTCTCTCCATTTTTCTCTGCACTAAAACATTTGTTCTTTTTTTCTCACCCATATACTGTTTTGTCATTCATCTCTTTCCCTACATATTTCCTTTCATTCTTCCCTCACATTGTGTCCTCTCTCTTTTTTTCTGGCAACCTCTTTCATTCTCCCTAATCCTCCCTCTTTACCACTCTCTCTCGCTATCCTTGCACCTTTGACTTTCAGCATTTTTGACAAAGTACAATTTTCTATCAATTATGGATGAAGTAGATGTATTGTAAACATATTCAACCCATTTTAAAACTTTTGCCTATTCACCCTTTCAGTTAACTACCGAGGTTCCATTGGGTTTGGTCAGAACAGTATCAAATCTTTGCTGGGCAAAATTGGCCAACAAGATGTGCAAGACATGCAGGTGGGTGTCACATTTCATCTTTGAAGTTTTTTTAAACTGACAAGGCAAAGATTGTAGGTAGTCAAAAATAGGTTCTCTCTATATACTAGAGAATTTTTTTGGTTGTACTAAAGACAGTGTCTTTTCAGTTTGATCCTAATTTACAAGTTCTCAAAAAGTGACAAAGGGTCAGTCTAGTTTGCACTAATTCTTGATTTTGTCAGCAAAAAATGATATCCTGAAAATTCAATACTCACAGGACAAATTGTAGGTAAGAGAGGCCAGAGAAAACTTACCTAAATGGATGATGGAACAGGATTTAGGGGAGATAACAAAAAGTCAAAATTTATTAAGAGCTACAAATGACAGGAAATTATGGAGAGCCATGATCATCAATGTCCTGACATGACACAGAAAAAGAATTGAAAATTAAAACTTTGACTAAGATTTAAACTTCCATAACATGGAACCTTGCTATATTGGTTGTGTCAAGATTTGCACTTGTTTCTTACTGACTTTAATAATAACAAAACTCCTAATGTGGAAATAGGAATCTCACCTCAACTCAATTAATTTGCTATATTTGTCTGTCAGAAATTGGAGAGGAAATTTTCCATTCAAAATTCCAATTTTATAAACTTGAATAAATTAGCTAAATAACTTTGTTGTTCTTCCTGGGTTTTTATTTCTTTATCATTGAAATCTTTTTTTTTTTTTTTTCCCTTAAATGCAAATTATTTGTGATTTAAATTGCATCATAAGTTTATCATTTATTTCTGTTCATCCATTTTATCCTGGAAGGTTTTGATTCCGTGAATTGTGAATTCTTTCTAGTTTGCTGCTGAATCTGTTTTGAAACAAGGTTGCATTGATGAGAATCAAATTGCTATTTGTGGAGGTTCCCATGGAGGCTTTCTAACATTGCATCTCATTGGACAATATCCTGTAAGTGAATTCTTCTATTTTCAATGTTCTTAGAGTTTGTTTTTTAAATGAATTCACATGAGTTGTTGAGAAATATATATATATATATATATATATATATATATATATATATATATAATCTACATTTTTTTTTGTCACTGGTAGCACAACTCTGAGTTTCATGAACAGTGCAATATTTTTATATATATGAACACACATTTCTTTTAATCATTTCATCTCAAGTAAGGCAATAAAGCCACTTAAGGTGCAAGGGGGCTACTGATTGAGAAAATATGAGGAAATAAAAAGACACTATTAAAGAGAGTACAATAAAAGAACAGGAATTAAGAAGACAGAACATTCAATTAACCTTGCATTTAAACTTTTAAAACTCAAAATTGACTTGAAATCAAGAAGCAAGAAATACAAGAGAAGAAATTGTTAGCATAGATCTTAGCCATTTCAACTGTAAAATGATGACACCTTGCTGCCAATCTAGTACTGCGCTTAAATTCATAAAATCTAGGTACCATAGAGGAAAGTGATATTTATTCTGTACAATACAGAAATGTGGCACATGGCCAAAGGTGGGGGGGGCGGTCTTCTTCTGTCTTAACTATAACTTAGCTAGCCACAAACATTGACCCAATCATACAAACAATATTCCTTACACAAAAACAACACATTCATACGAACCGTTCTTACTACAACCACCATAATACCTCATTGTCTCTATGAAAATACTAACTAGTCCCCATATTTACAATTCATTGTCTGTGGGGGGAGGGGAATAAAACAACAATTCTAAAAACTAACCCCAATGAGTATTTACAATATGAATACAAAACTATTAACAAGAAACTAAAAAAAATAATATTAGTAATAAAACCCCCCACAATTTTTAAATGTGGCAGAAATATCAGTTCACTCGCCGAAAACGACGCAGGACTATAATTCATCCGAAGCACTGACACTGACACGCACTCATTCAAACAAAACCACAAATACGAAACCACTCACGCGAAACGAAAGGCACCCCACATCCACCAGCGAACTGACATCACTGACCACCTAACAAGGGAGGGGATGGGGAATTAAACTTAAAGAAAAATAGGGACAGAAATAAAGGGGCCAATGAGCATACATACCCTAGCTAAGTTAACTGAAGGAAAAGGAAACTAAAACATCAAAACTGAACCTAGCCTAGTTTCAGGGTGGGTTGCACAAGTTGCAACCCAGGAAGAGCAATATCCTGATGCCTAACCAGCATCAAAGTGCCACTCAAGGTCAGCCCCTTTCACACGACACAAGCGCACAAGATGCACCCACGTTTTGTTGAACTCTGATGAAGTGAGCCGCAAACCTTTCCGTCCTAATCTTGACTTTAAGCTGATGCTTAAAGTACAAGATCAGTTGGGAAGAGGTGAACTTCTCGCCTCCATAGAATCCCTTCTGACGTGTCGTCCAAGTCACGACTTTCATAACACCTAGCAAGCAGTGGAACACATATTGTTCAGCCTAAATTAGCGGTGGTGCCACATTGCTACAAACAGAAGAGGCCTCAAGAACAAAGAACTTTCCCTGCAGCATGTGGACCATGAGGCCTTCAACAAACCCACACAACGGCACTACCAGCCTGCAATGAAAGAAGGTGTGACCCAGGGTCTTGACCTCCCCACCACAGTGCTGGCAGTTTGGAGATTTCTCCAAGCCCGCTGAGCAAAGTCTTTTGGTGACCCAGAGGGCCCCATGAATCACCAGCCAGATGAGTGATGCCTCATCATTATTGAGACATTTCAACTCGGGCGCTCAAGGCCATATTGAGCAAGCCTCCTGCTTCATAAGTCCGAGCTCGTTGATCAGTTCATCTGAACGGACCCCCTGACTAACACCTGATATAATGCCCTATGAGACAGTGCCTGGATGTTAGAGAGGCCATCCGATGCCCATAAGAGGCATTACAGGAGCTTTCGGCTAGGGGTAAACGGTGGGCCTCCTCCTTGCACAAAGCACACTTCTCAGGGATGGGAAGTTCTTACGGGCGTCTTCCTTCCAGAAGGCACCCTCCACATCCGGTTCGTGACACATATATTGACGAATCTCAATGCTTGGCATGCCCAGACCACCTTCAGATGGATGAAGGCAACAGATCTCCCGAGAGACTCTGGCAGCCTTGCCTCCCCACAAGAAGGAGAGCAAGAGCCTCACTAACGCCAGTAAAGTGTCAGACGGAAGTGAAAGCATAGTCGGTAAAGGAGAATCGAGTAGATGTGTGAAACACATACTTCCGCCCTCCCCTTTAAGGAAAGATTCCTCCAAGACCACAAATTAATTGCGATCTCGGCCTTCCCTTGCACCTCTGACCAATTCATTTCCAACTGGAGATCAGGACCAAATCAGACGCCGAGAATCTTGACCAGCCCATCCATCCAGAGGAAAAGTTTGGGAAGAGAAACTCCCTTCCACACACCCAACCGCAAGCCAACAGACTTATCACAGTTGATCTTGGCCCTGTTACCATCTCATAACCACTGATTTCCTTGCTGATTTTGTCAATCTCGGCTCTGCTCGACACAAGATCTGAAACGTCATCAGCATAGCAGAATACCTGGCCGATGAAATTCCGCATAGGACCGGATTCACCTTTAATTTGCGAATGAAAGGTTCCAACACAAGAACATAAAGCAAAGGCAAAAGTGGACAACCTTGACGAATGGAGTGAGACAATACGAAAGGCTCCGATCGTACCCCATTCACCACCACCAGCGCTCCGGGAGTCGCATACAGAAGTCGGATCCAGGTGCGAAAGTACGGCCTGAAACTGGCCGCCGAAAGAACAGCCTCCAGAAACCAATGGTCAACTCTATCGAAGGCCTTGGACTGATCTAAATTGATCAGCGTGGCTTCACTGTCGACTTGCTCGATGATCAGGCGTATCATATGAAGGCTGTCCTGAATAGTCCTACCCTTCACAGCACAAGTCTATTCCAAGCCAATCAGACTAAACAGGACAACCTGCAAAAAGTTAGCCAATATCTTAGCCAAAATCTTTAACTCTGTGTTTAACATAGTTAAAGGGCGAAAGTTACCTAACCCATCCTCACCATTTTTGTCCTTGCGTAACAACTTGATCACGCCCCTGGTGAAGTGTTGGGGTATAGACCCCTGCTTCATCCAGTTGCCGAAAATCAGTGCCAGCAAGGGAACAAAAGCGGGTGACTGCCTCAAGTACACTTCGAAGACCATCTAGTCCTGGAGATTTGTCCGGCCAACCTGTTTCAGCGCTTCCCAGATTTCCGGATCTGTAATGGGACCCTCACACCTAGCCACTTCAGCTGCCTCAAAGTAGGGGAAGTCAGCTAAATAGGCGTCGAACTGAGCAGGGCTCAGACCAGGCTCCCTGGTGAAGAGCTCCTGAAAGTACTCACGAAAAGCCTCACATATGCCCTCATTTGTTGTCATCGTCCGCTTATCCGGCAATGTGACACATGCTATATGTCACCGTGATGCATTCTGAGCTTCCTCTGCACACAATTCAATGGCCATATTCGTTGCCTCAGAGGACATTCTTTTTAACCTAGCCTTAACTACCAGAGCTTGATCCTTCTTGATAAGCAAGGAGGCCAACTCTGCCTTAGCTAAAGCTATGTCCCCACTATCACGGGATTTGACCGCCCGATCGACCTTCTGCTCTAAAGCCGTTTGCGCCACTAATCCATCTAGATTGAGCCGACGACTATAATCAGCAGCAATCGTTCGAACTTTGGATTTTAAATTATCCCACCAGGCATTTCCCACAACCGCTCCGGTCAGTTCCCTCTGTATCATTAGTAGCAGCTGGTCTCGGAAATCTTCCATCCTGGGTAAGACGATAAACTGCATCCCCGTCCTGGGTACAACGTTAAACTGCATCCAACAGCAAGGCCTCTGATCAGGAGGTTTTGAGGAAGCGTGGAACCACCTCTTAATTGCTGGTGTTCCCAGGTCCACCCTGACCCGGGGTGGTAACACCTGTTGGGATCCTAGCTATGAACTTCCAGGTCTTTTCCAGCACATTTCGACGTCCTGGGTATGACAACAAACTACATCCGTGTCCTGGGTATGATGACAAACTACATCCGCGTCCTGGGTGTGGCGGTAAACTGCATCCGCATATTGATGTTACCAGCTATACGTTTTTTAAAACAATGATTTTGCTAGCTATACGTTTTTTAAAACAATGATGTTGCCAGCTATACGTTTTTGAAACAATGATGTTGCCAGCTATATGTTTTTGAAACAATGATGTTGCTAGCTATACGTTTTTGAAACAATGATGTTGCTAGCTATACGTTTTTGAAACAATGATGTTGCCTGCTATACGTTTTTGAAACAATGATGTTGCCAACGTTATCCTTAAATTACGTTTACAAAGTATATATATATATTTAATAAATATGTGGAAACTGGATCTGGCATTAAATAACCCATAGTGGTTGATATACCATAAAACCCCAAACAACCAACCGGAAATCATGCTCACCAAATAATGAGTTTAATTTCCAGTAGCCAGCCATCTTAATCTTAGGCTTTTCTAAGTTTACATGGACCCGGACAAGACTATGATCTGAATAAACTATCTCATGGAAACTTGGACACCCTAAGAGCCCTACATCGACTCTCCTAAGACTCGGTCGAGGTAGCTAGAACGCACCTCTGTAGCCGAGCCACCACTATTAGTCCAAGTCCACACTACCTCCGAGGGTGTTCCTCCGGTACTTATCGACAAGATCAAACTTGTTGATAAAGTCCCGAATTGGTTTCACGTCCCATTTGTTAGTATCCGAATTTGGCCCTATGCAATCTATATTGGGGTCAAGGATGGCATTCCAGTTGCCCACTAAAACTACCTGACGCGATGTCGTCAAAAACGGCTCAATCTGCCGAAACAAAGCAGGCCGCTCAGAATGGGCATTGGGCGCATAAACCCCAATGAGACGAAGGGCCTTATCCTTTATGGTAACATCCAGCACGCAAAGTCTGCCCGCAGGATCCGCGAAGACAAGAACACGCAGCCTTCATAGACTTGCTCACCAGACACTTCTCGAACAACCATCAAAACAATATGAATAGAGGGAGAAACCCCTAGACAGTATGTCTAGGGGTTTGACCAGGGAATTTTCCACACCGGTCCCGATTGCTGGCATACCCATTACAGGCGAGACAGATTGTTCAGACTCAACGAAAGGGGGATTTGGTTAGGCGGGGGCCAGAACTTCAGAGGCCTTCTTGTCTGTGCAGGAAGAGGACAGGTGACCGGTTTGTCCACACTTCGAGCATTCTGCTTTACACCCAGTTACAATTATCAGCATTTTCTGGCCCTCTACATCCAGGCAGTTGGGGATGGAGATGAAGGCTTTCCTGTCAATCATCAACTTGAAACTCCACCCCCTGGTCAGATCATCCGAGGAAGCACTGAGTATCTGTCCAAACTGGCTCAACGACAATCTGAGGAGGAACCTCATATACTGCAACCTTGGTCCTCTCACTGCCTTCATATTCCATGCGCAGAATCAGGTCCTTTGTTATAAGTTCCCTCTCCGTTGCAGCTTCACAGTCGGTAAGCGTGGGCAGCAGTATGTCCCATATAAAATAGCCTTTTCCTTTGATGACTCTCTGTGCTTTAATGCCCAAAGAAGTCAAGGCCTTAATTACATTATCTTTTGTGGAGCGACAAATTTTGTGCGAGCCCTTGTCCACCACAAAGACTGACACAATTCTTTTCCAACCTTCTTTAGTTCTACAGGATTTGACAAGAGCCCATCCACTGTCACCAGATGTGCATAGCTCTTGGCTTTCTCCAGGAACTCCATAATGTTGATTTTGGACTTTGGCGAGGACATCCAGCATGAGGGCATCTCTCCAACTGCGTCATTATTCTGTTTTGCTGAATTTTGGCCACTTTCGGCCACCATACTTTTTTATGGACTTTTTTTTTCCATCTAAATTTTTAGAAGAATTTGGATTTACTTCTAATTTTTGGGTCTTTTCTTCACCCATTTCTGTTTCCTTGGGAATTTTATCAGGAGGATCTTTTTTTTTTTCGTGCCAAACAAGTCTTTCATAGCTGTTCTTTTAGCACCATATTTTTTCTTTTAAAACAAGATTTTTTTAAATTTCTTTTCACAAAAGCAAAAGATAAATACATATAAAACACAATAACAAAAGAAATTTAACGAAACAACACAAAAACAGTTAAACAAGCAAGAAAAAGAAATACATACGAAAAAACAATGAACAATAAAAATATAAACAGTTAAGTTACAAATCACAGAAAACGAGTACGCGAACGAAAAACCATAAATTAAGGCAGAAAATAAACAAAAAGAAACTTCTTTTTACAATAATACAACAGAAAATATGAAACAAAATGTGCCTAACAAATTCACAAATACAATTTGGCTGTCACTAGAAAATTCTAGTCATCTCCAAAAAACGAACGAAATATGTAAACTAAAATATAGAAGAAATAAAGAATAGAAAAATAAATACGAAAATTTAAAATTAACACATGAAGGATTTAAACAATGGAACACAGAATATTTAACAAATATTTAAACAAGGAACGTCAAAAAACAACGTAACACGTAGAAATAATATGAAAACAAAGAAAGTACGACAACGTAAAATTAAAGTTTTACGGGGGGAATTACTGAAAATGAAAAAGGAAATTAAAACGGAAAAATATATTCAAATAATAAATAAAAGAAAAACAAAAATTAATAATAATAAAGAAACAACAATGGGTAAAGTAAAATTGAGGAGAGGGTAAAGAAAGAAAAAATCAAACTTTTGGCAAAAAAAAAATCGTAAATAAAAGAACGTAAGATAAAATTAAAAGGAACTTAACGTAAATAACTGTTGAAAATCACAAAATAGTTCAGATAATTGTAGCAATCCGTCAAAACGCCGATCGTGCAACGTCGGTAAAAATTAAGAGCTCTCCTCACAAAGATACCAGAGAGGAAAGTTCATCAGAACAATTACAATGAAAGTATTTATAAAAAGGAAGCTGTGTTAGAGCAGTGGGAAAGTGACTGATGCCAAGTCAGGACCAATGACATTGCAAATTCTTCTTTGGATTTTATCAAGAATTTCTAATTATATAGCAGGAGCACCAGACTAGATGTGGCAGAAATATGGACAAATGATAAACTTAGAAATATGTGAGATAGATTCTGTCAATAAAAATTATCTAGCCTGGCACAATGAACTAGGTTTCCTAGCTTGAGGACCTAACAATTGATTCAATATAATCTTTCCACTTCATGTCATACAAAAGGGAAACTTTACTTTAGTAACGTTTCATCCATTGAGGAATTTTCTCAAGATACACACACACACACACACACACACACACACACACACACACACACATATATATATATATATATATATATATATATATATATATGTGTGTGTGTGTGTTATGTTGTCAATCTGGCCTTTTCTCAAAATATTTGCCAATTCAGGTTATTGAGAGTTAAAGTGAAAATGGATGGCAGCATTTTTTTTTTTCTCTTTATCCCTAAATGACTGTTTGATTTACACCCAGTTTTATATTTGAACAGAACAACTTTGCCATCTAACTTTTATGAATTTGTTCATATCCAACATTTTTTTTTCTCCCCAGGATTTTTATAAAGTTGCTGTTTGCAGGAATCCTGTCACTAATCTGATAAGTAAGTAAGAAAAAAAAGTAAATTTTATTTCTTCTCCATTAAAGACCTTTATTAAACATTCTTTTAAAGGAATTCCCATGAGTTGCGAAATGTTAGTGTTACATCGCAGGCTGTTGGGATGAACAAAAACAAACTCAGATAAAATGTAAGTGTATTTTAACACATAAATAAACAACTTTTATTCATTCACTGTCTGAGAACAGCAAGGATTGCATGAATTGAAACAATGAATGCCACGTGTCTCTCAGTTTGTTGCCATTTTCAATCCAGAAGTGGTGCTAGTCTTCACAAACAAGGGAAGCAACTCAATCCTATGTTGAGTTATAATTCTTTATAGGGGAAGGAAATTAGCTTCCCCTAACAGTTAGTACTGTGTGTGTGTGTGTGTGATATATATGCCTGCTTTGAGATATGAGCTGAATCTTGAGATAGGGCTAGTTTCAGTTAAGCATCCGCTAGCTGGTGCATCAAGCGCCAAGCTTTCTGAGTATTTCCACTCAGTGTACACGTGTTCACCTCACTCTGAAAGGATCTCTGTTGTGCTGTGTCTTTTTTGCCGGTATTTTGCAAAATATCTTTAGTGATACCATGAGTCCGAAGAAAGTGTAAAGAGCAATGGTGAAAAGCTGAAACGTATGATTTCGCTTGAGGTAAAGTGAGAAATTATAAAAATCACGAGGAAGATGTACAAGTCATTGATTTGGCAAAAGACAGTATGAGCATTCTATATTATTCTATATTGATGATAAAAAAATTATAAAATTGAAAAAAATTAGTTACAGTAATAAAAAAAAATTAAGTGATAAAGTTAATCTGTATTGTAGATTGTTAAAGTTAATCTGTATTGTAGATTGGGCTAGCCGTTACTAGGCTAAGTTTGCGATTGTTGTCCCCCTATCCTCTGCCAGTTGGTCTGTGACTGAACTTTATTGTTTAGTACAGTTTATTTCTTTTATTTAAACTACATTTCTTGTTTATTCAGATTTTGGCTTGTAAGAAAACATAAATACAAAAATAGGAATGAATTAAAATCATATTTCAAGATATTACTGTGTGTGTGCGCGCACGCACACACACGCACATATATATATATATATCTATTACATGTATGTATATATATGTGTGTGTGTGTCTTCAACATCAGTTTTGTTGGTGTGGACTAGCCACTCTTTGTGATAGATATTGAAGTCACCACAGATATGAAAGCTAGCTGAGTAGTATTGAGTGAGGATGTTATCAATCTTCTCAGATATTCAGTCAAGGATAGTAGAGAGCACATATACATGAGATCAGGTTCCTCATTTTTTGCGTCCCTGCCACAGGGAAACTCATCCATGATGTAGGCTCCAATTCCATGGCTGTGGTGCTTTAGGTGGTCATGTTTGGCTCTAAGAGGTGAGTAGATCAGGACTGTGACCTCCTTTAGTGTGTATGAAGCATTGATACTGGTTCCAGAAAGTAACAGGAGGTCTCGTTTAGACTGAAGAAGATGGTGTTTCACTTCTGGAAAGTTGGAACATAGACTATAAATATGATGAAGTACATATGATTTCTCTTTTCTTACCAACCAAAGGCACTCTTATTAAATACAGGAATTACTTAGATGGGAATATGTTGTTTCTCTTTAAGAGATTATTTTTGTAAAAAGGCTTTGCCTTTTTTGGTACCAACTAATTTAATTTTTTTTTTTTTTTTTTTTCCAGCAATTTTTGGCTCTTCTGATATTCCAGATTGGTAAGTAACAAAAAAAAAACAAATGGTTACCAAATTTGTATTTATCTACCATATTTTTGACCTTAAAAATACTTTTTTAAAACTTTTACAATTTTATTTAGAAAAAGAAAAAAACAAAATTCAAGATTTTGATTAATAGTCTTCAAACTGTTTTTCCTTTTTTTTTGTTCTGGGTTATAAATAATTTATATCTTTCCTTTCACTAACTATTTTTTATAACCCATTTAAACTAATTTCAAATTGGAAATAAATTTATAAATTTATTCCTTTGCATCTATAAGTGCATTTACTGCCCAAATATTTTTTTTCAACATCGAGGGGAATTATTTTGCTTTTCCTCAAATTCAAATAGATGATTAAACAGTAATAATGTATTTTCATTTTTGGCTAAAAATGTTTCATCAGTGTCTATTTTTGTAAAGAAAAAACAGAAAATGTTAGTTATAGATAAATTAGGTAAGTGTTTTGTTTTCTTGTTTATCCTCAGGGCATTTACTGAATGTGGTCTGGATTATACACATGGAAAAGTTGCTGACATGAATACACTTGAAGCATTCTGGAAAATGTCACCAACGAGATATGTTGACCAGGTAAGAACACTTTAAAAAGATGTCATTTTTGTCTCAAGGACAGCTTGACCGCTGCCCACCAAATTTTCCATTTTTCACTAATTAATTTTTTTAAAATTCTGAACCAGTCTTTCCCAAAGAGAAGAAATAGTCTTAACAAGACTCAGAATTGGTCATACCAATATTGCACATTTATTCCTTCTAAAAGATGAGGATCTACCTAAATGCATAGTATGCCAGGAGACATAGACAGTAGAACATTTTATGATGGACTGTGCCAAATTTGCTTCTATATGTAAATGCCTTTATAAGGTGAATAGTCTTAAGGAACTTTTCAAAAACATAAATGTAAAAATGATTTTGACCTACAAGGTTTGATATGCTGGTAAAACAAACTAAACCAAACTGACTTTCTCCAGGTGTTTCTTGTATGGTTAAACTTGCAAGAACTTCAAACACTTCCCCATCATTCATTGGGGGGGAGGGGATATTGCTCCCTCCCTTTCCTGTTTAGTGTTCTGCTTAAGAAGAAAATTGAGAAAGCTTGATAAGAAATTGAGGACGCTGAAAATGCCCCAAATCTGGTGCCAAACACAAAAAGAAATGGATTCAAAAGTTAAGAAGTGAAAGTAAAGAGACACTTTGCAAATTTTTGGTGAATATTTTTTTCAAGTTGTTTTTTTATTTTTTAGGTGATTACACCAACAATGTTCATGGTTGGGACTGGAGACTTGAGGGTGCCCCCCAAATCAGCTCATGAATTCTACAAAGCACTAAAAGCTCGACAGGTTCCTGTCAGGTCAGTTGAAGTTTATAATAGTCTCCTTCAGCAAACATCAATTTTATCAACAAAACTACTTCATCCTTCCCCATCTATTTAAAATCTGGAAATTGTAACAAAAGAACAATCTTGCTGAACATAGACGTGTTGTGTTACATTAATAAATTACATGGGGGCCTCATGTGTCATCTTCCTGATCAATTTTAAAGCAGTTATTTAATATTACTTTTCAATGATGTTTTTCCTTTGACACGTTAAGGAGAATTTTATATTTTATATATATATATATATATATATATATATATATATATATATATAATACACACACACACATTTTACTATAAACATTGGGTATCATGGTGCAGTGGGAGATGAGAAATGGGAGAGCTGAGTTTGAATTCCAGTTGAGTTTGTTACATAGACTTATACACAAATATCCTTGGGGAAAGGTATATATTCAACACTTCCACAATCTGGGTTAAATAGTAGGGCAAACTGGGCTTTTTAGCCTTAGCTGGCAACTATAGTCTAGGACAACTCTGGATTATATATATATATATATATATATATATATATATATATATATATATTATATATAAAAGTGTGAACATAAACTAAATAACAAGATCTTAGCAACTATATATGCATATAACATACATATACAGATGAGCAAATATGTATTTAAGGTGTAAACAAGAGTGCTCAATGTAGTTAAAGTATATATTAATAAATACACATATACCTACATTTGTAGTTCATTTACCATTTGTGCCTGATGAAATGGGTAACCATAAAACTGAGTTGCACTAGAAACGTGGGGGGGGGTGTATATATATATATATATATATATATATATATATATATATATATATGGCTTTTTAAAACGCTTATTTTTGTCATATATGAAAATCCAACATGGCATGTAAACAAAATCTTTGGCGAAAAATCTCATTCGTCAGTAACATTTTAAACACCTCATAGAATGTAAAGTTCTTAAAGCAAACCTGTGCCAAACTGTTTTCCTGAATCCTCGATGACTTGGCTGTCCAAAAATGACATCAGGATGAAATAATGGAATCTAACTGCGAAAAACAATGATGCGCAACAAGTTTTCGATCAATCAGTAAACTTCTGGACCTTTTCAGGCGATGTTATAGGATCCAGACAGCTATTGTTTGCACATAGAATTATTCACTGGTAATTAATCTTCGATTTGGCTCTGGAAAATGTCACTCGGCAGTTAGCATTAAGAAATTATGCCCAATTTTCTGAGAAAAATTCCCCTTTCTTTATGAAAAAATATTTATTTTCACATCAAAGTAATATCAAACTTCATCCGTTTCTCCTTAATTTGGCGTGAACATCATTGAATAAAAGGAATGGCTAAATGGCCTGGCGATGGGGAAATACGAAAGACATGCAGCGAAAAAAAAACAATGTCGTCTGCTAAGTGTTCTTGTCTTCACTGGGTCACGGGGTGTTGAAAACAAAACAAAACACGGTCAAGCCATTGTTCAAACATAGGTTTGAAAAAAAAACCCAAAAAACCTTATATCAAGCCCTTTTTTTTTTCTTTTTTTTTTTTTTCACACTTTGCTCTTATCTGGGAGTGGTAGGTTTTATTACAAGCTGAAGACAACTTGTTCTAAATGTTTATTGCTGGCTGACCTTTGACCCAGACATATCAAAGTCAATTCGGCTTAATTTTACTTTTGGTTTCTGGTGGTCAGGTATTGCAGATAAATTTTTCGCCTTTTACTAAAGATTTCCATGGCCGGGTGTCAATTTTTTTAACCCCTGGCAGTCATATAATTGAAAATTACCAATGGACTTTGTCGCATTTTGACCCCTAGGACTGTTGATTTCCTTCAAAACTCTCAATTTTATGTCTGAAATAGTTTGATTAGGATTTAAACTTTCTGATTTTCAAAAAAAGGGTTAGTTTCGCATTAATGGGGAAAAAATGCAAAATTTTAAGAATTTTTTTCACATTTTACCCCCTAAAAAAAAAATTGAGTCATTTACACCAGCCAATTTTACTTTTAAATGAAAGAATATATCCTTTGCTTTCAGAAAATACCTAGTTTCATGGTGTTCAGATCAAAAGTTTCCTTGATATTTGTTTAGATGGTGATAAAACAGTCATTTTTCAATATTTTGCCCCTATAAAAGTATGAAAATCCATTTTTTTCAAAGAAAATAAGCTGTGACAAAATGACTTTTGCCATTTTTTGATGATTTTTACTTGGGATAGAAAATTTTTACCATAGCAAACCTGAATTGACTTTATTTAAGTTCAGTGGGGCTATAGGAAACCTCAAACAGCTGTGATATATGAGAGAGGAAGGAAGATGTGCATATATGTAATAATTGAAAAAGAACTTTCATTTAGTGATATTTTTTAAATGTTTTTAAGTTTAACACTTTTTGTATTCTGAAATAATTCTACTTCTGTTTTAACAGACATTACTAATTAAATTCTTTAACAATCTTTTCAGATTCTTGGCTTATGCTGAAAACAGTCATCCATTAAACAAAGTGGATGCTGAAGCTGATGCCTTTGTGAACATTGTCTCTTGGTTCTGGCAGCATCTCTGTTGAATTGGTTCCTTTTATTTTAACCTTTGCTACACAATATGTTGAGAGAAATGACTTCAGTAGTGTGGCTTTATTATAAGTTTTTTTTTCTTTCTATAAGACCCACCGCCACCAATATCAAGTGGGCACCCAGCCACGTCTCATATATTAAAAATGTTTTTCCTTATATATATAAAAAAAAATTAGCCACGTTTTATTTCTTGTCAGGAAGAGACTAATAATGATCTCTTATTTGATTTTTTTTTTTAACCGAATTTTTAATTAATTCCGTCGGGCACCTAGTTTTTCCTTATTTTCTCACATACACAATGGTTGTTGGGGTAACAAATACTTTCCATTGTTAACAAGTCTGTCATCAACCACAAAATCTGCTTTAACACATTTACCTATATAAGCATCTGCTTTTAACTTTTCCTCCAGATAAGATTTTTTTTTATTTATTAATATACACCTGCCTGTCCGCTTCCTCCTCTTGAAATTTTCTTGTCTCTTATGTATAAGGCAATTCCTGCCTTTTTAAAATGAAAAAAAAATTTCCTTTTAACTCGGCCTTAATTTTCTTTTAGCCATTACAAATTTTCATCAAAGGCAATTTTTCCAATCATGAGAAAAAAAATTCTATGCTTTTCACATTTCAAATAAAACAACAGCCCCCCCCCCCCTTTTTTTACACACAATGTTGTGATGACATCAAAGATAAATAATCAAACAAAAAGAAACCAATGCTTCTTAGGATAATGTAAATCTGTTTACTCAAAAAAGAAAGAAAAAAAATTGATGCTGTAAATGTTTACTGGTAAAATCTGCAGACATGGAAATTATTTTGTATTTATACATCAGTGCATCTTGGCCACGTGTGATTTTGAACACCTAAATTTTAAGTTTTCATTTGTTTGAATTTGATGAATTCGAAAAAAAATTGTTATCCTATGGATCAGTTAGAAATTTTTGAAATTCATTTTGAACATTTCCTCAACCTTCAAAGTTTCACAACAGAAAATAACATTTTCTGGTCTGCATTCTTTCTGGGAAGAGATTGAGAGTATTGTCATTTGTGCTTTTGGTTTTGTACATTACTTACAAGGGAGAAAGTATAGTACAATGCAGGTCAAAAGTCAAATTCCATTTGCCACAAATTTTTATTCACAAATTCTCTTTAGGAGGAAAAACACTTCCGTTTGCCAAATAAGAAACATTAGTTGAAATAATCACTGCATTGGGCTTACATTTCTGCTTCTTTTTTTTTCTTCTCCCCCCCCCCCCCCACATTAAAACGAAAAAAAACTTCTTGGCTACAAAAGTAAGACACATTTGAGTTAAACCATCTTTTTTAAAAAGAAGCAGTAAGAAAACAAACAAACAAAAAAAATAAATACAACCAAATCACTCTATTGTTTCCACCAATTTTCTTGGTTGAAACTCTGAATTTTGCAGAATCCAATGTTCCAGTCCATTCTGCATTGTTATTAAAACTTGAAGTAATTTTGTTATTCCCTGTACATATAACAAAAATTTGATTGACACTGTCTTCACATTTCTGCTTTATCCAGTCTTTAGAATTTCAGAAAGTTCTAAAAACAGAACAAACAAAAAAACAAAAAACAGATACAACATAAACCTGAAAAATGGGAAAGAAAAATATTTTAAATTTTTTTTTAATCCACAAATCAATTTGAAAAGTGTCCGGAAAAAAAAAAAATTTGATAAAATCTATTATTCTGAATTTTTCTCTATTGTTTAAAAATATACATGGAACTTTTGAAAGAAAAAAGAAAATACTTGACTTGCTCTTATTTTGATCAACATTGCTGTCAGGAGGGGAAAATAGAATATATTAAAAAAAAAAAAAAATGTTGTTAGTCAATAGATATAAGGTTGTTTTTTTTTTATTTAATATCTTGTATCCATCAAAGGAATTTTTTTTTAAAACTTAATTTAAACAGCATTTACCCTCTGACCATGTTTCATATAAACATTGGCTTACCCTCAATGTTGATCAATTAAAAACAAAAAAAAAATCTGTCTCTTGGGGATGTTTTGTTTAAATATTTAATATAAATAAATAAATAAACTATTCTTAAGATTTTTTTTTTTTTATAATTTTCCCCATGAGACTTTATTTTTTCAAAGTTGATTTTATCTTATGTGTTGTCAATCTGAAATAGAAACCTACGTCAAATGTGGCACAAGACAGAATTTGATTCTCCTCAACATGGAGGCAATTTTATTGCAGATCAAGTTCTCCTTTTTGATTCAACCCTAATTTTTATCCTGTCAAATGGTACAGGAGTCCAAAGTTAAAAATTGTGCCCACCTTTCTGGCAAAAAAAAACAAAACAATGCAATTTCAGCCATGTCAAATTTAGTTCCAATTTATGGTGGAGGGCTGAAAAGTTCAGTCCAGCTCATTTCCCAAAATCTGAGCAAACAGTTTAATTTGGAATCCATTCTTGGTTGAGCTGAAAACTTTTCAACACTCCCTCATACAGTTGCACATTTTTATTTTTCGAGAGATTTTTTTTGTTTTGAGATCAGAAATAATTTGGTTGAGAGATGGAATTTAATCTTTTGTTAATAATGTTTAACTCCTGTGCTATGATGAAATTCTTCCATCAATTTTGGGAGATAAATGAGTTGCTGAGTGACCCATTAATATTATAAAGTCGTTGAATTTTTGTTTAGTATTTTTAAAAAATAAATAATAAATTTTAACTATAACGGGTATTAAAAATAAAGTTTAATTCAATTTTCAATTTAATTTTAGGAAGTTTTTGGTTTTTACAATGCTGGCTTTGCTTATTGTCTCCTGAAAAGGATTTTCCTGTCATTTGATTATTTCTCAGGGAGGGGAAACAAATTTCTTACTTTTAAATGTCACAAATTTTCAAGTTTGTAGAGTGGAAACTGAATATTTGGACAGAAAGTGAATTAAATTAATTCTTTAGGATTCAAAATCATTTTTTTACTCTCATGATTGAAAAAACATTTTAATTTATATAAAATCTTTTTTTTATATATATATTTACTTCCTACTCTACAAGCCTTTCTCATTTCAACATTTAATTAAACTTTTGTGACTTGTAGTCTATTTGTTTTAGTAACAAGTTTCAAATGACAAAACCATTTACTGCCCCCCCCCCCCCCAATGCATTATTACCTTGGTTGAGAACATTTTCAAAAGCTTAAAATACAATTTTGTTTTACAAATGTGCTGAAAAAGATTTCCCTTTTGTAAAATTGGCTCAGTAAAGGGGTTAATAATATTCAATTAGTTACTTTTGAAAATGGGTTTGCATTTTACCTCCATCTTCCATCAATGAAAAATATCTCTAGATGTCTACCTAATTTCTAATTGATTTAAGTCTCCGCCACCTCTCTCTCTCTCTCTGAATGATGTTCCTAAGTTGACTTTCAGAATAGTTTAAACCATTCTCTGAAGATTCAAGACACTGAAAGAAATAGTGGGAGAAGTGGGTAAATAAGGGTTTTTATTTTAAAAATGTTAAAACTTGCAATTATTTTTTTATTTCTAAGTCAAATTTAACAAGAAAAAGTGAAAAACAGGAGCTCAATTGGAAAAGGATCAACTCTACCCAACTGAAAGGGGAAAAATACCAAAACAAATTTCAACCTTTAAAATGTCATTTAAAAAATTGATTTAATTAGCTGTCCGAAAAACAACCTATAGGTTGTGTTGTAAGCAAATAAAAGTTAATATTGTCTTGTGGCTGTTAAATATTTTCTAGGAAACATTTCAGCATTGTTTTTTTTGGTTTGGGTATTTTGATTTTTATAATTTTTGACACAGGATTTGAGATGAGACATGAAATCCTTTATTAGGAAAAATAATTACTCCTTTAGCTGTGGAGTGTATTACTAGAATTCTTTAATGTAAATTGGACATCAAATGAAAATGTTTAATATAGCCAAAACAAAAAAAAAAACTAAAACAATGAGAAATCTGTTACCTCCATTTTTTTTTTTTCATTTTTTTTTTAAATTTAAAGTGTTTTCATTTACAATCCTGAAAATAATTCATCTTTTTACTCTGCTACTGTTTTCACACTTTTCCCCTTCCACTTGAATGAAAGGTTGCTAGCCGCAAATTCATCCATCACTGGATGAAAGGGTTTAACTGAAAGTAACTCCTGTGATTTATTCTCGGTGATATTGCAGTATTTTACACACTTTGAATTCTGTATATACTAATCTTTTAAAAAGAAAGTAACTATTATTGGTTTGTGGGGGGAGGGTTCTAGTCTAGTTTAATATTTGCCTTTTCTTTATATTTTGAACTCTTAAAAATCAAAGCAGCACTTGCAGGTTTTGACTTAGTGTAGCTGAGGTCTCCCATTTTAAGTGCCCAGTTAGACAAGACAGAAAGACTGGTTGCTATGTTTTTGTTGCACAATGGAAATCAGCCAAACATTTGCACTGTGTTGATGGCAGAACTGAATGGGCATGTTGAATTATTGATTTAGCTTAGTCTGGCAAAAGGCCACAAGTATGGGAGCACTTCATTAAGATCAAATTGTTTTGCAAGACCAGCTTTGTTAATTATTGCTTCATGGCAACATGCCCTTGTTGCAATGGTACAAATTTGAAAATTCTATGTTTTTGTGTGTGTGCGTAGTTCACTCTTGCAAAATACATTTTCCACGAGTTAACCACAACTCTTATGCAGATTTTAAATTCAAAATCTAAACTGACCATTTCTCTTTCAACTCTGGAAGTAAATCTGATAGAAACCTCGCCACTCTCTATAAGGCATATTAAGTTCTGAATCTTACAGAAAGTCGTATCACAGATTGGCTGCCATTTATAGGACGTGCTTGCCAGTGATTTGATGGAGATATATAATGATGGATTTCATTGAATGTGTAACACTTCTGCCACTGAGAGGAAGACGGCCATGGACTCTGAGTGAGTGTGCACGCGCACATTTAAGTGTGGCTGAGTTCCCTATGCCCAACCCAAGTTACTTTCTTCACCCTGTGTGCAATGTGATTAAAAGGAATCTTTGAAGGTAAAGAAAAAAAAAATGCCTTAACAAAAAAATAAAATGTTATTTGAATGTTTTTTTTTGTGTGTTTATTCTTTCTTTTGCTATTTTAAATTTCCTTGTAAGCAAAATATTTTCAAGGAAATTTTTTTCTTTTTTAATATATATATATTTATTATTTCTGAGATGAGGTATTGTGTACACTACATTATTCAAACTATTGTCCTCATCTTTGTCACCATATTTATTACAACATTTTGGCCGTTGTACGCTCCGGCCTTCTTCAGGTGGTTGGAATATCAAATGAGACCTTGGGGTAGACTGTTCTAGTTCCACGTGCCATGTCTAATGGATGTCAGTTATCTCCTGTTAATTCCTCTCTCCAATACCTGGTTAAGGCGGTGAAGAACTTGAACTCACACTCTTTGGGTCCTGTCACTGGATCTAACTAATGCCTTTATTCACTGTGCCATGTGTCCTTGAGGACATCTGTGTATTATAAACCTAATGTCTTCAACTTTTTTTTTTTTTTTTTTTTTTTTTTTTTTTTTTTTTTACTAGTGTTCATATTGCAATTTTTGCTGTTATCATTGCATGTTTTTACCAGAGCTCATATGCAATTTTGTTGTTATTGCTTTTCTCTGGCCTTCTTTATTACTGGTTCCCATATTGTATTCATTTCTATGCTTGGTTGGCTCAGGAGATTTTTGTGGCCTACCATATGTGCCGATTCCTTAAGTTTATGAATTTTCCACTGATGTTCTTTGTCTATGATATCAACCTGATCCCACAGAGAGCGGTGATCTCCCTATTCTCTCCATCTGTGGTCAGCCAATCCTGGTTTTTCCACTTCCCCTTGTCTTTCAGTAATAAGCCGAAACGTAATAAATATGGCGACAAAGATGAGGACAATAGTCTGAATAATGTAAATAGTATATATATATATATATAATATATATATATATATATATATATATATTTCCATCTTTGGTTTCTCAGAAAAAGAACACATGGTTCATATATTCCTTCAGTGTGTGTGTGTGGGGGGGTAACTTTCTATTGTACTTCTTCGTAATTTTTTCATCTCTGGTAAAACTGCAATCGAAAAGAAAATTGTCAAGTTTGATAGAACTTTTAAATGGGACTGGAAAACTTGTCTATTATCAAGGTGTCTGTTTTATGGCGGTGATGGCCTTGTAGTCTTTGGGACCCTGTTCTATGACCTTATTCTTGTGGAGTTGCAGAATTGGAAGTACTAAGTGAACACTAGCAATTGCTGGATGCAACAGAAGAATATATGAGCTAAACTATTAAAAGCAAAGACATTCATATGGATTAATTGCCTGTGAGTTTAGAAGACAATTTAGAAATGTTTGGCCTCTTTTCTAATCATTGAGCCATGCTTTCAAATAAATACCTAATAAAATATTAACTTTTTTGTTGAAACAACAACAAAAACAAATCTTATTTACTTAAATTACAAAACAGTTACATTTTTTTTTCTTATTTTATCAAAATAATAATTCAAGCAAATAACAAACATAAAAAAAATAAAAAACACATTGGTGCAGGTTGACACTTGTTGATGGCATTGTTGAGGTGGGCGGAGGCAGGAGACCCACCTGCCTTCAATGTGAAGAGTCTAAACAGAAAGAAAGACACGCTTCCTTCAGTCAATGGCACTCTGGCCACTTCAAATCGCTGCTTCTGTCTCAGTTGGCCAGATTAAATGACAGAAGGTAAATTTATCCCTTTTATGCCTGTCCCACTGCTGTCCTGAAATGAAAGAAGAGGAGAAAAACAAAGATCAAATTGAATTCATTTTTTAGATTCATACCAGGAGATAAAAGGAATTAAAAATCAGATTTAATGAACCTTTCTTGTATATTGGATAATTTTCAGCTCAGGAACAGGAAAAGAAGGGCTGGTTTTTTTTGGTTTTTTTTCTTTTTCAACACTAAAGAATTCTATACGTTAATATGAACTCGTACACAAAATACCAATTTAACGACCCTGTGCCAAACTTAATCTTAGTAAATACGAAACATGCAAACAGAGTGAAATAAATTCAATCTTCACTGAGTACCCAACTGTTTTTGTCTTGTGCCTGACTGATGTTCCAAAATCCTATCTCTTCTATTGCTTTGTGCCAGAATAAATCAACATGATAAAAATCAGGTGTGGAAGTGGGGCAAATAAAGGAAATGCAATTTATACAAGGTACCCAACTTTGTGACCTTGTGCCAGACTTAGCTATGTAAATTTGTCTGAAGTTTTTCTGTCCTCATACCCAATATATTCAAGAGCAAATCTCTTGAACTATTTAAAGTAAAAGGATTGAACCCACCAACCTCCAGAAACTTATTTGTTACTAATTAAATAAAACTTTGTAGGGTTTATATTTAGATTTTATGCATCATCATTAACCAAAACCAATCCTGAGTAGAGGTGTATCCAGAAGAAATGTAATAACCTATTTTGATGGAAATGCTAAGTTCTGTACAGGTTAAGAGGTAATAGAATTTGGTGTTCCTTGAGGAAGGAGTGTTTACACTACCAAAAACTAAAACATTTCATAAAAATATTAATTAATAAGTTTGACATAAGAATAACAAATGTGACTGAAGTAAAAATTACAATATAAATAAGAATTACTTGGACTAAAAATTAAAAACTCTCACTTGAACAAAAAATTGTTTGAAACATTTATCTACAGAAAAAAAAAACATTGGATCTAAAAAGTCATGCTTACCAAAATTGTCAGAAACTCACTAAGATATAAAAGAAAAATAAATAGTAAAAAGTTGGATTGAAAGGAATAATCTTTATATAATTTAAAGTCACACTCTAGTGACTTTTTTTTCCTGGTATGTATCACAAATGCATCATCGAGGATAAGCAGGCAAAGTGACATATCCATTCAGCAGCTTTAACTGTATAGCAGCAAAATTAACTTACAAGTACTAAGTGAGGCATAGATACTACAATAATAATATACTAGTAATAAAAAAATTTATAAATGACTTGAAACTTTTGTTAAATATAAAGTGAATTAATTAAAAACCTTTGTTATGTGAATTTTTAAATCAAATACAAAACAATGCCTTGCCCTGAACATATTTCTAGTTTTTAGACCAACCAACCAAATTATGATGATAAAAACAAATCTGATTTTTTGTTTTTACAAATAGAACTCCTTTTTTTTTTACAACAGAATTGTTTAAAAGGTGCATGGACGTTCCATAGAATTTTGAATTGATATCTCACCACAAATTTCAAATGCCTAAGAAGCCGTCTAATTATTAAGAACTAAAGCGCAACTAAGCATCTTGAATAACTCTCAAATGTAACTGAGAGACTATCCTGGTCAGCGTATGGCTCTTCATAACATTCATTAAGTCATCATTATTTTAAGTGGCAATGAAATTGTATTTTGTTATTTTTTTTATTATTATTTTAGACTATTTTCCATGCTTTAAAATTAAATTCTATAGATTTAAAACAGAAAAGATGTGTTGAAGTCATATCTGATATTTTAAGAGTTTATAGACAATGTTTTACCATGATGCAGAAATCCTTTGGACAATGAAAAGTTGTTTCAAGAAGCTAACATGAAACATTCTTATTATTAGTTTTGATAAGTTACTTGATTTTTTTTTTATGTCCAATTTGATTAGTCAAAAGTCATGATAAATAGCAACAAAATGAAAAAAAAGAAAAAAGTGTAATAAATGACAAAATCTAATAAAGTCCCAAACCAATTCACCAGAACTTTTTACAGTGTAGAGTCAAACCAAAAGAAAAAGAAATTGTTTAATTTGGAATCCCTAAGATTCTGAAAACCACAACAAATATAAAAACTTTTTCCACACGAGGCAGGACATCTAGCTTAACAGTGTTGATCTATTCAAGAACATTAAATTCCTATCCTCAAAGCAAAGTCAACAGTTATCAAAGAAAGTAAAAGGATTTTGTGTTACACATGAATTTCATTTCCTAATGAATTCTTTCAGCCAGTGGCTGAAGAGTATTTTTTGACTCCTGTTCTATAAAACAATAGAAAAACATTAATATTTAAATTATTCAAAGTTTTTGAAAAATCTATCTTTAAGTCAAATTTAAAGCAAATAAATAATTTTGTCTGAAATTCAAACTTGATTTCCCCACTACAAGTAGAAACACAAGATATAGGCTGTGACTGCCAGCCTGATCATTATTATTTTGAATTCACACACCTCAAAGTAAAAAATGTGCCAAGTAAACAACAAAATGATGAAAATATTTAAGAAACTAAAAAAAACTAAATTATTCATAAAACATTTCAATAAAATCCTCTCAATAATAAAACTTGTTTTCAGATTAACAAAATTATCTTTTGCAACAGAAATCATTTGGAAAATCACTTAAGAGAAAGATCAGAAGCTTTACTGCCAAATGTCATTCATTGTCATACTCAGGAAGGCTAAAGTCAGAGTTCTCGTTGGTTGTAAGAGGAAGAGAAACTGGGATGGCAGAAGTAGTCCCCAAGTGTCACCAACCTACACATTGAGACCGTGCCAAAAAGTCCCTGAAATAAACAACTGGAAACAGGGTTCAAGTCTTCATTTCCTGCTGTGGCAGTTATTCAGCTCTTCATTTACGTGTCAGTATGCAGCTGATGGTGTTTCAAAGTTTTTTTGTGTATTTGAGACACAACATGGCATTTCATTGTCCAGTCAGTGAAAAGCCAAGAGAAGGATCCCCATTGTATGTTTACAATTGTGCAGTCAGTCAAAGGAACAAAAGAAGTAAAAGCTTCAAGTTTGTTTTTCTTTTTCCCATATAAAGCTTATTTCAGAGACTGTTCTTAAGTAAATGTCGAAAGCTTCAATTGTAGTTATTGTTGTTGTCGTCAGCATCGTCGTCGTCTTCAGAAGCAGAACAGGAAAATTATTTGAATCGATCTGATAAAAAGACAAAAGGAAAGATTTTTTTTTTCTTCTTCTCATAATTGTTTTTCTTCAAAATAATTCCCAAAAGCTTTTAATAAATGAATTTATTTATGATTATTTCCTGTCAACCTTTCATCCTAACTCAATACACAATGCTGATAATCTCGTGTGTAGGGCTCCAGAGATCCACAATGGGCCTTAACATGTTGGTAAGAATTGCCAAACAGGCCTACAACTTAATATTGGGTTTCATTACCACATGGTTGGTATCTGTTCTGGAGGATTGGATTTCATAAATGTCATTAAAAAAAAAATAAATAAATGGTTCCATGGTAAAGATGATTTATAATTTGAAACTAATTTCAACCTAAATAAAAAAATTAATGTTTATGTAGAAGGATTTAAAAACTACATTGATTGCAATACCATTTTTACATGTTAGATGTCATTTCCATACTTTTGTCATAAGAAAACTCTCAGAAGCAAATATTTTCTTATAAGCCTTCAAAGACAAAGAATACGCACATCTCCAGGATAAACAGTAGAGAAGAATTAAGACTAATGTTTTCTTTTTATGAAGACCAAATGTTTTTTAAAAAGCAAGTCTATTGATAAGTGACAATCTAAACAAGAGGAGGCAAAATGAAGAATGAAGGGTTGTGGCAGAAAGAAGAGAGAAAGAAAAAAAATAGTTTGGTTTATGGCATATCAACCTTAATGGATTATTTAATGCTGACAAGATTTCATTGCTGGTAATCATTTTTTCTTCAAAAACTTATTGCTGGTAATATTTTTTTTTACAAAAATGTATTGCTGGTATTAAAACCTATTTTTACATGTTTTAACCCCAGTTTAGGTGTTATCTATTTGTTCATAACTGGAACCCTAACAGGTTCTACCACCTTGTGTCAGGGTGAACCTGGGAACACCAGCAATAAAGAGGTGGTTCCACACTCCTTAAAACCTCCTGATCAGAGGGTTTGCTGTCGGATGCAGTTTATTGTCTTACCCAGGACGCAGATGTAATTTACCATCATACCCAGAGAGAAAAAAATGTGAAGCAATGGAAAGAGAGAGGGTGAGGTAGAGGGAAGAGAGAGAAAGAGGGAAGCAATGGAAAGAGTGAGGACAGAGGAGGTGAGGTAGAGGGATAAGAGTGAGGGTGGTAGAGGGAATAAAGAGGGAGAGGAATTCAGAGAAAAGGAAGAGGATTTTTAAAAGACTAAATTATACAATATTTTATGTTCAAATTCCAGTCAAAAATGGTCAAAATACCTGATATTTGGAAGGATCAAATGGTAACATATGCGAAGTAGAACTTATCGATCCTTTTTCTGAGAGTTTCTCTCTGGTTCTTCCATCTGAAAGAAGTGAAATTAACAACACTATTCAAATTAGAAGGAATCCGTCATCCAAAGAATTATCACTTTTTCAATTTCAAATGTTTATTGATAAAATACACGTATTTAAGATTGACATCTTTACAATTTCAAGTTATTCTCTGGAAAAAAATTTCAACTGTTGTCTTTTCTACAAAGGAACAAAGAAATTCAGTGATTCATGTAAGATTTCTGTTGAGCTTTACTGACATCTTTGAAAATCTTAATCCATTATTCTATTTGACATTGCAACAAAGGAATGTTGAAAACCTCATTGCCCAACCCATATCTCAAAATCTGACAAGATGAACAAAGAGATTTTTTTTTTCTCTTTCAGTTGGAGAACATCTTGTTTAGACCAAGAACTCCTGGCAGGAAATTACATACACATGCACACACAAATTATAAATAGATAGATGATGCAAATATAGTTTTAAGATATTCATGGGTAAAAGTGCTCAATAATAGAGATAGAGTCAAAAGATTGTACTCAAGCATGAAACAGACTGTTGCTGATTGGTGTTTATTTGTGTCCACTTACATATATATATATATATATATATATATATATATATAAAATAAATGTGAATGTCAGTGTGTCATTGTGTCACACTTTTTCAATTAAATGGCAAATAACTCTCTAACTTTCAATAGTTCATGTTACAGAAATTTTGGATTACTGTGATTGTTTCGGTGATTTTTTTACGTAATTTTTTGTGGCAAATTTTTTTGTACAATAATGTTTACAACTTGGAAATAAATTTGGATATAATCAAAATCCAGTAAAAGTCACCCATGAACTAAAAATAATTGTTTGTATGGAAAGTAAAGACCTATGCATATCAAATTGTCTTTAAGTGGCAGCAGAAGAATCATTGTTGAACTTTTAAAAAGTAAGCTTAAATACTAATGCAATATATAAATTCCATGATGAACTTTGAGTTCTTCTGTAGTTTATTGTTGCCTATCGCATACAGTAGCAGTATGGCTTGCAAAAAGAAAATCTCCACCAACAAAGGATCAAAAGAGCCAAGGCTGCATCAAGGAAAAGAAAGTCCCATGCAAATGAAAACTCAGATCAAATGGCAGCCAGGAGAGCTGTCAATGCTGAGAATATGCAAAGACTCTCAAACTCCTGAACAAACCGAAGGCCTAATCAAGAGCCCTCTGCAGGAGCAAGTTTAAATGACACCTGATAGTGTGGCTTTTAAGCTAGTATATATGTAAAAGTATTTTTGATATATCTGTAAAATTATTTTTGATACATTTTGAACTTTACAAATTTTGAGGGTGGGTTCCTCACACCAAAACACAGATAAAAGTCCATGAAAACGTATGTCTGCAAATCCTTTGTTTTTCAGTTAAGTTTAAAGTTTATGGTAGACACTTAAATGTACAATCCAAGATACAATACAAAAATACTTTTATAAACTTTATGGGATGGTTCTTGACAACAAAACAAGGTACAATGTCCATATAAACATATATCCAAAAGGCCATCATTTTACCTCAACACAGCAACTCATAACAAATGTTCAAAATGTCCTCTACTTACTCTACTTACACATGTACCTGTCGGATGATTTACTGGCAGATCCTTTCAAATACTGCCACTTAGTATTGACTGATTTTGCAGGCCCCCATGACACGTTGATGAAGCATCTCTGCATTATTAATCTGCTGTATAAACTAATTGTGGCACCACAAATAAAAATACAAAGGATTGAGGATCTGTGGACATGTGTTTGTATGGACTTTGTTCTTTTTTTGGTGTGAGGAACCTGCCTCCAAAGTTTGTAAAAGTATTTTTGATATACCTTGTATATACAATGCTCTATCTCTGATATTGAGCACTTTATTGCAAAGACTGCTTGCCTTAAATGTCCTTTCTTTCAGACTTCAATTGACTGATAACTTTTCTAACTTTACATCGTCTTTGTTATTGCTATATATATATATATATATATATATATATATATTGATATACAAACAGATACAGGGTACAATGGGTAAATTGTCACCATTTTATATTTTTGATTTCATGTGTGTGCATTGTTTGTTTTTGATTTTGTTGACTGCACAGTATAGTAGGGTCAGTTGGGAACTATCTGTGAAAAAAAGAGCACCATGACACAATTAACTCTTTCAGAAACTTAGAAACAGCATGCTGTACTGCTTGGCATTTGCACTGGAAGCTCCTATTTGAATATTTCAGAATGTTTGGGTGTCAATCTGAGGACAGTAGAGAAGATTCGGAAAGAGTTGGAGGAATCTAATGGTGATTACAAACATACGACAACTTGGAAAACTCACTCTAATCCTTCTGATGAGAAAAGAACTCATGAATTTGTTGGTGAGGACCTCAGACTCAAGACTGGGGCCTACATCAAGTGCCTTGAGAAGGTTGTTTCTGGAAGATTATATCTGGCAACAGGACACAAGCAGGAGAACTCAGTCATAGCTGTCAGACAATTTTTGCAACCACATCACCTCTTACATTTGGCCACAAAACTCCCCAGACTGTAACCTTCTTGATTATGTGTGGGGCACAGTTGAATGAGAGACCATTTGTAACACCAAAGATGAACCAACTTAAACAAGGAGACTGTCCAGAAGAGTTCCAGGATATTCTGAAGTCATCTGGATGCCATGGTTGAAGCCAATGGCAATTTTATTGAATAAATTTACTGTTAGGTATTTCAATATATTTTTGCATAATTTTTGGTAAATATATCTGTTAAAATGAGATGTCAGTGTTATTTTCATTTTTGTGTAATTTAGACGACAATTTATCCAATGCACCCTGTATTCAGTCAGCCAGATAGAAATGCCTCAAACCAAGAGGGATACAATCATTACACTGTAGTAAAAACAACTTAAAAGAAAGAAGTGCTCAAAAGCTAATATCAAATTAACAGAAACTGTGTGGCACTTCAGTAATCTTTTGAGATCATCAGGCTGTAAATGCTATAAAGTGTGAAAATGGTACATGGAGCTGTGATGAGGGTGATGAGCATTAGGACACCATCACCATCTTTCTTTCTTTCTAAATCCGGTGTCAAGTGCACCAGCAAATATTTCTTTATGTATAAACACGTCTGAATCATGACTTGCTTGGTTCTGGATGTATAACAACTAGAAAGTTTCTCTTCCATTGGGAGCTGTCACATCTCGTGGATAGACACTTTGGGCTCTAGGAATTTTTCAATTAGGCTATTTGTTCATCTCTCTATCAAAAGCAAGATAATTGCAGGAAAGAGGCTACAAGAGCAAAAGGCAGACAATCTTGCAGCCAATATTCCATACTTACTTCTCCAAATCATTTTGCCAAGGCAGCTAGCCCAAATTCCAAGGGATGGAACAAACAAAAACAATACAAACAATTTTGAGCAACAGAAATGTTTATAATAAAAACACCATTGCATATTTAAGAAAATATTTCACCCTATTTTTATGAAAAGCAATTTTATCATTTTATTTTTATTTTATGAAAAGCATGAAATAAACAAAAAAAAAAAATCACCCATATATTTTTTTATTTATTCTAAACACACTATTCCAAGGTCTTAAAAAATAGAAAAACAAAAAACAAAACAATTTTTTCAAGTTTTCTTTTTTGTGAAAATACAATGAACAGAAATTTTTAAATGATTTGACTTAAATTTTACAAAAATAAACTTCTTAATGGCTTACTTTCTGCAGGCGTTTCCATTTTTGGCAAAATTAACGAATCTCTTCTATCTGTTTCTCTTGACTTAGATTTCTTTGATTCTGAATTTGTTTTTTTCTCTTGTCCTTTTCTGGGTGTGTCACTCAGTTTTGAAAATTGCTTTACTTTATCAAGAGGACTTCGTTTTAAACATTTTTCATCAGATCTGTCAAGAGGAAATAAAGCATAGCAAAAAAAGAGAAAAAATATTAATTGCATTAATTTATCCAGTGTGTGTATGTAAAAACATTCTGAAAGTTTTTTTTTTTTATTCAGCCAATCAGAAAGGAAATAAAAATGCATAAGAATAGAAAACCTTTCTTCAATCAAAAAATAACTTGACATGAAAAATGAAAGCAAACATTTAATGTTAAACATGAAATGAAATTATAAACTTGTTAAAAATTAACAACAACAAAAATTGCCATTTAAGAAATCCACACAACTTTTAGTACAGAAAGCAACTTTGCCGAGTAAAATAATTTGTCTAGCTATTGCCTGTAACTGATCACTGAATGGTAAAGTGTTTAAATTTCACAGTTGTGCGGTCATTCCCTGCCATAGCAACAACTAAAACAATCTCAACTGAAAACTACAGTTAAAAAGGTCACCAGTCAAAGCGGAGGTAATACTTATGAATAATGCAATATTCAAAGCAGTGTAACACTTTAAAAGAAAGAAAAACATTTGAAAAGCAATCTGTATAAATCAAACATAAATTTCTCCAATTTTGCAAGTAAGGCCAGAAATTCAGGAATTTTTTTTTACTATTAAATTTTTGATTTTTATCATCTACTTTATGGCTTCATTCATGTTAAAAATTATTCTTATATAATATTTGACTTAATCTCTGACAAACCTTTTTGTCTGGTTTTTCATGCACTATTTACAAAACTGACTGCCAAAATTGGTTCAAATATCAGAGGAAAAAATTGTAGCCATTTAATCAACAATTTTTTCTCATTTAAGTTGAAAATAACAAAAATCAAAAACTGAACAATGAAAACTGGATTCAAATGGAGAATCAGAATTAAAATAAAAGCATATTTATTTTTAGTGTTTGTTTTTTAAATAAAGAACAAGTCAATTCTTTAGCAAAAGAGGAACATCTGAATGTCTAAAAGCTGATTATACAAATAAATCTTTTGTAAATTATACATAATTAAAAGTATAACAATAACAAAAGTATGACAAACCTTTTCACAAGTGAAATAATTTTAAATATCCTTGTGCTGTTTTCTGCATTGCATGACAAAGGTGGGAAATGAGATGATGATGAATTATTAAAAAAAAGATGGGGATAAACTTTCACTTCCACTTGATAAAGTGGTATAACAAAGAATGTCATCAAAGATGTGTTTGCTAAATTAGAATTTAATCAGCCAAAAGATTTTCATTATTAGTGGAACTGAATATTAAGCTTTGTGTGTTTTGAGAAGTTTCTAGAAGCTGAGTTTTTTGTGGTAGCAAGGAAGAGAAGTAGGACAGTTTTGTGGAGTGGAACATATGTCGGAAGGAAAGCTCCAAAGAAAATCATTCATCTTTTTCCCTAAAAGAGCTCATCATGTGACATCTCACAAATTATCAAAAAAGAGACAATAACACATGCAAATGACACTTACTTGGATGGCAAATTAAGTTGAGTCATTGGTGTGTAATTAATTGGTGGCATAACATCAACAACCCCAAAGAGAAAATCTGAAGTCACAATGCCATCTTGGGCCTGTGAACATGTTCGCATATTTTCACTGGCCTGATCCATTTGTGGCAAAATACTCAATTTATCTTGATCAACGTTCCTTCTTTTAACTTTGAAATTATTTTCCTGAAATGGATTCAAAAATGTTTAGTTTTTAATACGATGAAAACCATGTTTTATATTTTTTCATACAAATTTTTTTTAACTTAAACTATCAAAATTGTTAAATCTGTTTAAAAGATATAAGCAAATATAAATAAAAAGGTAAAGTTTCGATTTAAGTAATCCATTGTAATCCTCTTAGCATGGAAGATATATTTGAGCTTGCTTTCTGAAAAAAAGATCTCAAATGGTTTTGTTGTCATTTTGAAAATTGCAAAAGTTTTACTTTAAGATTTTTTCTTAGTATCAATAAATAATCAGGAAGCCATATTTTCATACAGCTTTTTTCAACAATATTCTTAGATTTAAACTTCAATGATTTCAATGAGTTCAATGATTTAAATGGCTACAACTTGGGAGAATCTGAAATTTTTGTAATTCATCAATATTATGAATGCCAAGAATAACATTTTTGGGATATGTGAAATATCCAAAAAATGTTACTCTTGGTATTGGAGGATTACAAATTTTGAGACTGGGTGTATGACAAACAGACAATCAGAACATGTTAAACAAATTATTAGTCTAAGTCAAACTAATAAATATTACAATTACTTTTTATGTTTTTATCACATTTACTGGAATATATATTCCCAGTATCAATGATAGATACAAGGATCATGGTTACATACCTGGCAGATACATAGCTTTTACTTGTTTCTAGTCATTTTTTTTTCTTTTAACTGGTTTTACAAATATAAGCACCTACATATCTGTGGTGTATGCACAAAGCTGCCTCATGCCTTATTGTACCAGTCAAACCTGATATTTGCCTCTCCTGGGATTTTTAAAAAGCAGGTTTTTCTCATAAATCTTTTACTTAAGTCTGTTTCTTAATAATTAGTTTGACTGAAGTGCTGGGTAATATAATGGCTTTCTACTGAAAAGAGAACAGATTGTATTTAGGCTCTTGAGAAAGTGATGAGACCAATTTTCCCAGTATCATCAGATAATCCTGACAAAATATCTTATCGCCAAAATGCCATAACTACTTGTTTAGGTATTGACAGGGCCAATACCTTCACTCAGATACTGATTCAGTCTTGCAAAACCAAATTTTACATGAAATTTCAGATAATTTACCTTGTTTTTAATAAAACTAGAAAGTTTGAATTTCATACAAGATTCACTTTAAATTTGAACACACAGTTGCACAATCTTATTTGATATTCTGAAAAAGCTATAAAAAAAAAAGAAAAGGAAAAAATTTCAAAATCGTAATATTTCTTTTTCCATGCAAAAAGATTTTCCCTATTATTTTGATGGCCTATCTCATTTACCACTGTACAAGTAAACATCTCCATTATCATCTTATGTGACTATTTACATAGATCTTGCCATTTTCCAACAATTGACTTGTCTTCCTCGTATTACTCTCTTGAATTCTGAAAAGCATCTTGTTCCAATGTTTTCAGATAAGAGATGATCTCCCTGTAGCTATAGGTTTGTGCTGATGAAGAAAAAAAAGAAACCTTTTCTTTCTGTTCTCTCTCTCTTTCTTTTTGCTTTTTTTTCTTCTCTTCATGCTTGACCATGTCCATCGCTTTCTGGATTTTTTGCAAAGGTCCGTTTTGATTTTCCCGTTGAATTTTTGCTCGGATCTCTTGAGAGAATTTGGCATAAAATGAATCCCTTTGCAGAAAATCTTTCTTTAATAACTGTGAGCAAGTTGGTCTGTGACTTGGGTCGAGCCTTAAACATTCCTAAAAAAACAAAAAGAAATACTATTATACACTTGCTTGGAATTTCAATCTTCTATTCTCTGAAGGTGAATGGGTTTCTTAAAGGTTCTGAAATAGAATCATGCATAAACCCCTAAAATGGCTAACAGATTCTCAAGGTGATTAATTCACCTAAAGATTTCTCTGGTATCAGTCAAGTATTTCAATTGCAAAAAAAGAAAATTTATCAATGATTGATATTTACAAAGTGTAGAGCATCACCAGAGTACAAGGTCAACTTGTCATCGAATACGCTGATGTCATGGAGAAACAATGTAAAGAATGGCAAAGTGTTCTTGGTCATGATTGTTTGATGACAATGGTTGTAGTGACAATTTGATAATTAAAGAGGTTTGGTAATTTGTATATATGTTAATGAAATTCACTCAATGTTGCATCACTTGATGATGCTGATGATAATTATTTTTCTTATTGATGATGGTGATTACCATCATCATTCTTCTGTTTGCCAGCAATCAGTGGGGGGGAGGTAGATGCAGATGTAACAGAATATACATTTCAGGCAAGACCTTTTTTTTTTTTACTAATGACCACCCAATACAAGGCCCAAGGGCCACTCAAGGCAGAGGGTTACCGAGTGGTGTTGTATTATCGTAAGAAAGGGCAAGATAACAGGAAAGATAGCTAATTCTAGCCTTGAAGAGGTCAAGATTTAATTAGCGAATAATATTTCAAAAGGAGGTGTGTGAACCGGACGATAGGCAAACCTATCTACTCCTATTATGCTTACAAAGAGAGAGAGAAAGAGGCTATCTGGGGAGGGGTCACATTGAGTAGATTAAAAGTGACATGCAGATGTAACAGAATATGTTTCAGGCAAAACCTTTTTTTTTAACTAATGACAATGCCCAAGGGCCACTCAAGGCAGAGGGTTACTGAATGGTGTTGTATTATCATAAGAAAGGGCAAAAGATAACAGGAAAGCTAAACAGATAATTCTAGCCTTGAAGAGGTCAAGATTTAATTAGTGAATAAAATTTTGGTGTTCAGGCTGAGACATTAAGAATATAGAGTGGAAGTAGACTTTGGAAGGAACCGAAACCCAATCCTAAACAAGAAACAAGGGATGAACCTCTACTCCTGTTCAAAAGACCGGGGAGGAGTATGAACTGGATGATAAGCAAACCTATCTATTCCTATTATGCTTACAGAGAGAGAGAGAGAGGCAATGTGTTTAACGTTATTTATTTGAGTACAATATTACTGGGATTTCGGGAAGGGGCTACTCCTAGCTGCATATTGACCTCTTATCTTTGAAGACAAACAATTCTCTTTTGTTGTCTCTTGTTTAAACAATTTAGTTTCTTTCTGCCCTTTTCCGTGCATTCACATTTTCTACCATGTTTTTTCTTTCTTTGAAGACATTTATCTGTTAGTCAGTTCTGAGAAAATCTTTCTTCTTCCTCACTATGTCTTTCTTTCCTTTACATAGACTTTTTCTTTGCTATTTTTTCTCCAAGTTATTCACGCAAGTATTTTTGTCTTTCTTTACCCTCAGCAAATTTGATTTTTAATTCCACTGCATGTTTAGTGGAGAAATGGTGCATGAAGTATTATGACTGGAAAAGAAGATGGAGAGACTTTTTAATTCCACACGTTTTTAGTTGAAAAACATGAAGAACCTTTGTTGTTTTTATTATTATTTTTTTGGTGTGTCATTTATGAGTAAATGACAGAAATGGGAAAGCGAGGAATGGGATACTATAAAGTGCTACTGGTAGTAGTTGAAAGGAGTGACACTGGTAGTATGAAATTAGGATTAAAAGGGTTCAGGTGAAAACTCTGTAAAGAATGGGAGAATTGGAAGGGTTGAAAAAGAAAACATTAAGGTGAAAACCAATGAATTGAAATATGAAGCCAAGGAAAAAAAGAGAAATGTTTTTTCCATTCTGATGAACAGAAATGCTGATGGGAATGTTCAGTCCAAAATATGGAGAAGCAAATAAGTATTGTTATGAATACAAAAGTGAAATGTAAAACAGTCTTGCTGATTTGAAATAAATTAGTTTGTTTTGAAAACTTGACTATTTGGTATTTGAAGGTTATTGTCGGCCAGGAAGCAAATTTTGGTAAAGCCAGAATGTAAACAATGGGATGTTGGATTAGTCATTTTGGAAATCAACAAGCAAAGAGAATTCATTGGAATTCAACAAACAAAATGAAATTCTTTAGAAATAATTCTTAAAAGTTGCTGACAGGAAAAAATTATTGTTTTGACAAAATGGCTGAATGTCGCAAGGTATGTGTAAAACAAAGTTTATTGTTTTGCAATCTCTGACTGCTTCACCAATATCATGTTTCCAGGGTTGGAAGAGACAATTAATTGATGAATATGTAATGAGCTGTGAGGGGTGGTTGGAGTTGAAATACATATAAACCGAGCACTCAGTTGAAGCCAATAGCAGTTGCAGTTTGAGCGAGAAGTAACCAGAGGCCACAAGAAGCCAGCAGAGAGTGCCAGAGACTGGTGGGAGGCGGAAGAGGCCAGAAGAAGCTATGTGATCTTCTGCCGAGAGAATTGCTGGTGTTGAGCCTTGACGACAGAATTCCTGATGACCTAACATCTCATGTGAATGTTTAATCCATCCCAAGTTTTAGAAGCAAGAGATGCAGTATCACAATAGAGAGTTGAACAGGAAGAGTTCATTTTGTTGTATCAACGATTATATAAACCCATTGAAAATTAACGCATCAGCTTTCTTCATTATTTGTTATGATATTTGTATTCTCACCAGTGGAAGCATTCTTGTCCTTTTTCATAGTACAGTTCTGCCAACTCCATTCAGTGCTTAAAGTATGGACGGAAATTTGATCTTCACTACAGTGTGATCAAAGAACACATAGGCAGAACAAATGAAGAAATGAAGCAGTCAACAGATAGCCATCAGCTGACCAGTGCCAATTTTGTTTTGGTTGTATTCAAATACTAAACATTGACACAAGTGATAAATTCAACTATCTCAGCCACATTATTTTTATAGTAAGTACCCTAATGGCCATTTAGGATGCTTAGTACAACAGTGACAGTGGTTGTGATATGCAGTTATGAGCGAACACACTGCCTGACATTTCAGTCTGAAAGACAAAGTTGCATTGCTAAAACAACATTCTGATTAATAATACAAAGGGAGTGCTGAAAAATTCTCAGCCTGACCCACTTCCCAAACATTGTTATTAGCTTGATCCTCATTTTTGTTGTCTCTTGAATGGTTCATTGTGTATTTCTTGTCATATTCTTTGGTAAAATTCTGGCTGGTTGATTGTTGTAAAATGTATGCCTTTGTTTTCTGCGGAGTTAGTAAAGTGTCAGCCTGAATGCATCCCTTACTCCTATTTTGTTTATAACTGGCTTCTTTGATTGTTCCAGCATGAGGCTTTGAAATTAAAAACAGAAGGAGGTAACACCACAATAGTAATGAGGAGAGCAGGGATTCTGGACTGATTTTCAATTCACTTCCAATTTGATCCACCATGTTGGGTCATAATAATTCTGAAAACTTTCATGAAAATTTCCTCTGACCAAAATTACTATAAATGTGATTCATTTTGCTTTCATTAAAATTAACAAATTAACTACTGCAGAAAATAAACAATTAATTAAGATTTTCATTAACTATTATATGAATCATAATCAAATATAGAAGCATATATATATATAAAACAGATATTATATAATTATTGCTATAGGAAAACATTACTTCAATATTATATGCTAGGCTATGATGACCCCACTTTCTTAGTAGGCCTTGGATAGAAAAAATTGCAATATGAAAGCTGTTAATAAAAAAACAGAAATGATAGCAAAGGCTTCAACAGTAGCAACCTCAATAGAAAAGAGAAGCATTGGTGACTGCAGTCAAGCATGAGCAGCAGCAGTCTCATCAGCAGCTAGAGAAGGTTTATGGCTCCAAGTTCTCCATTTAGGATTGTCTCAAGCTGATTAAATTGTTGATTTGCAAATTTGGTGACACAGTAATTGTTAGTTCAATCCTAGGTAGTGAAGATTTGGACTCAATGGAAACAAGATAAGCAATAAATGAGTAGTACTAAATAAGAACAAAAGATATCCCAAAACATCAACTGCAAAATGAGAACAATCTACCCCTCTGTAGATTAAATAAGTCGATGAAATGTTGTGTAGATAATGGGAATTCCTCATCCCAAACATTCAGATAGAAATTAAAGCTGTGCTTATATCATTAAAATATTGTAAAATATTATTTTCCAAAACAAAAAAATGTGAAATAATATTGTGTAAAATCCTGATTTAGATATTGAAATTGAAAAAAAAAAAAAAAAGAATCATTTTATATTGAAACTGATAAAATAATTATCTGATAAAACATACCTCCATAAAATTCTTTGAATCTTCTGAAGATTTGGGGAATTTCATTTGAAGCGTCTGAGACTTTTGGACTTCTGGAAGTTTGGCACCAGAAAACATTGGATTCTTGGAAAAGACTTCTTTGTGGTGTGGAATTAAATTTCCTATAAGTTACAAAGAAAGGATAAAGGATGAAACTGATCTTGTGTAGATATTTATACAGATGTGTACATGTGTGTGTGTGTATGTGTGTGTGTATGTGTGTGTGTAATATAACACTCAGCACAAAGTATTTACTTTATCTCATATTCTGATAATCTGAAAATTCCCAAAAAGCTATCAAATCTTTTAGGCATTATGGCAGTAAGAACATTTGAAAATGCACAAAATGCCAGATCCTAAATCAAGTGGCAAAACATGTGACACCAATCACTTGACCTTCTTCAAAAGATGCCCATTAGGAAAATCAAATAAAATGTGCAACAGATTACATGAAGACTGAGTGACAGATGCTGTTATACTCTTAATAGAGAAAAATGCTGGGAAAACCCACCCTCATAATTTCAGATATCAACAAGGCAGAGATAATGGAATATTTTGCTGTGAAATGGCAGGCTCATGGTAAATACCAGATGATGTTAAAATGACAACTCAGATAGACATTGATGTTTTGAAGGCTCACAAAAAGCCTTTTTTCAAGAAAACATCCAAACACTTTCAGAAAGAGGATGATTTTTTTTACATACGACAAGGAAACTAATACCTGAAAAAAAATGGGTTTCAAAGATATTTGTTTTATGAAGTGGTCACTTGAGCTGAATTCATTTGAAAACTTCTGGAGCATTCTGAAGGGGAAGTTTCACATTGGCAGACAGCAATTAACCAGCAAAAATGAATTGGTTGATTGGTTATTTTACCATCAACCATTAATCATTAATGCTGAAACAGTTAGTTAGTTGGTTTTGTTCAGAGGCATGACAACCTTAATGGGCCACTCAATGCCAAAATCCAAATATTTTGTATGAAAATTTATGACTTCAACTACAAATTGAATGCAATTTTATATTTTCAGGATAAACACGTTTTTTTAGAGATATAGTTTATAGATAAGATGTATTGTGCTTTCTTCTATAAGTGCTGGAAGCAGCCTATTTCTTTAAGTAGTCTATTATTTGAGAAACATACATTTTTGTATATTAAAGTTTTGTACATCATACTATTTGTTGCAAGTTTTTCTTGTATTTTTTGTAGTCTATTAGGATGCACTTAATAGTGAGCAATTGATCACAAGAGATGCACTGAATTGTAGTTTCTACTTTTGAGTAAGTATGTGTCTGCCCAATTCAGACTGCTTAGCGCTGTGACACTATTTGACACTCACAAAAAGATAAGGGTTAAAATTCAAATTTAACTTGGAACAAGGCAAAAAGGGTTAAAGAATGTAATGATAGGTAAACTGAAAGAAGCAAAATTGCATTTAATTTTGAAAGACTGTTTTTTAAGCAGAGACGGCTTAAAGAAAGTGACTTTGTCGCTTTGGGGAAAAATATTAGCACAGAGACCATCTGAAAAAAGCTGGGCTGACAACTAATTGATGGCACTACCTTAAAGTGGAAGCTATGAAAACACCAGCTGGAAAAGAAAGTCAATTGAGAAGATAATATTTGGTAATTTTTAAGAAGGCAGAATTGAGAAACTGATTTATTCCACCTATCAAAAAGTGGACAAATTATTCCACCTATCAAAAAGTAAACAAATCAAGAAATTATTTTCTTTACGTAAAGACCCAGCCCAGGGTTCATAAGTGTAATTGAGTTAACAAGATATTGAAATAGCTGTTGGAGGAAACAGCTAGTAACTTCAGGATTATATAAACAAGACCAGTTAGGAAAAATTAGCTTACGATAATCACAATTAATGACTAAAGTGAAGCCACGCCATTTCATCTACATGGTTTAAAAATCAGATTTGTCAAAAAATGCATGCTCTCCAGCCAAGAATATTGAAAAACTAGAAAAAAACTAGGAATTTTTTCAATGAAAAACTAGGAAAAAACTAGGGATTTTTCAGCTAAACATGCTTTTACCGTTTAGATGATATTAATTACGACAATCATACAGATGTTCTGCTGACATAACACATTCTTTTGCAGCTTTAATTCAGCAACACTGACCCAATTTGAAAGGTTTATTTTAAAATATAGGCAAAGAACAAAATCTTTATACAAAACAATGATGGTATGATAAAAATGCAGTAACATATTAATAAAATATATTTCCATTTTCATGTGACATTACTCTATTAAGTCAAAGATTGGATATGTAGTCAAAGATTGAATATTTGAAACAAAAAAAGCAAGGCCATATTCCTTTTATAATGGTAAGTATACATTACTTCAAGTTTCATAAAAAACTATTATTCAACACAGTTCCATAATGATAAAATTAAACATAAGGAGACAAGTATATTAAACATAAACATGTACTTTGCAAAACATATAACATGAACAGGTACATATAAAGCATCAAGCATTACAGTTGAAGGGGTAGTTTAACAGTCCTTTTTACTTCTTCATAAATGAGTTTATCAATCACAATCTCTTCTTTCCAATGTCATTTCTATCTTCAATGCATTTACTAATAGCAGCTGTTATCTTATGAAGATTTGCCTTTGCAACATCCAACAGCCCATGAGTAATATTCATTTCTTTGAAATTTGTAGACTTTATAGCTTCAGATAATCTTAAATTGGCTTCTTCAAAGATCTGATTCGCCTTCTCCATTTCTGTCTTCAGTTCCAATTGACTCTTCTTAACATCTTTCTCCTTTTCATCAAGCTTTTGTTTGGTTTGCTGCTGTTTTTCAATTCTTTCTTTTTCTTCCTGTTTCTGGAGAGCAGCTTCCTTTTTCTTCCTCTCCAGCAGTGCCTCCTCTTTCCTTTCAGCTTCTTGCCTTGTTTCATACTTTTGGTGGGCTTGTCTCACTGCAGCCACAAGGTCCTTGGTTATGGGGATGTCTGTGACATGCTGGAATATGCTGACAGCATCTCTTGTGAGTCTCAGTCCATTAACTGACTCATCTGACAAACAACATCTCTCAGGAGATGGATCATTGGCTCTTCTTTCTGGAATTTCTTAAGAAAAGGATCAAACAAAGGCCCAACACATACCAGGAACTGAACCTGTGCAAGGCACTCTTTGCTGGAGAGGAACTGGCATATCCTTTGGTATCAGGTGTTCTTTTTCAGCTGTGCATTGGTGCAATCCTTTGTACTCTTCTTGGGAAGATCTGTTAGGAAGTACTTACAAAGAGGTTTCCAATGTTTGAGAAGACATTCAAGGTACAAGGGTTAACCACCGACACTGTACATACCGAATGAAGAACTCTTCATTTAGACCAAGATTCTCTAGAGTAAGGCTGTAGTCCTCCCTTTGACAGATGTGCATCTTAAACCACTGGAAAATATTAATTGCTAGTTGTTCAGCATTTTCTCCATAAACATGAAGTCCTTTCCTGAAAGAGTTATGCACTGTGTGCAGTGTGCATGACACAAAAGGTATCAGTCCTGGCAATTCATCTGTTTTCAGATGACTTTGTACAGCTTTTCATATTGTTTTATTAACATTTGGACCATCGCTACCTAAGGATATCAGCTGAACTAATGGCATTTCAAATCCATCTTCTGTCACAGCATCTATAATCGCACTACTCCCAGTCTCTGCTTTAGCATGTCCAAGCATAAGGCTTTTCAGAAACATGGTACTTACTTCACCTTTTTGTTCATTCCAAAATTGAACAAGCATATCACTTCTTGTGTTGAGCATTGCCGGTTTCATCAAATTGGATTGTGAAAGGACATTGTGTTGTTCTTATTTTTGCAGTGGTCTCTTTTCGAAAGTATGGTCCAAGTCCATCTGATATCAGGTATAATACCTTTGATTTGCTCATGGTGAACTTGTCAGAGATGGTTCTTGAGAACATTGCCTTGAATAGTCCAGCAATATGTACACAGGATGCGTAGGAGTACCCTCCAGCAACAACCTGCATTGCCCACAGTGCTTCTGCTTTTGTTACTTGGTCACTGACAGACACCGGATGAAGATACATTTTTGTTCCACATCTCCTCCTCCTCCTCCTTGCTTGCTGGTACTGGCCACTTGACTGGTTGGCATCAACAATTTCTGCTTGGGATCAGAGAGTTTATCCTTGTGTCTCTGACCATCAGCATGACCATTGAGTTGTATAGCTCCAGTAGTTGAACATGAGATGCTCTTTTTACACAGTACACAAAAGCCAGTAAAGCTGTTTGAAGAATCCTCTTTACACCATTTGGACAGCAGTTGGTCATTATTGTCAAGTTTACTAAGCCAAGCATGGTTAAATTTGGTTTTTCCACAAGGCATGATTAGTAATGTTGATAGCTAAGCAAACTACTTCGTTTCTGAAAAGAAAGATAAAGATAAGAAAGTAGTTTTAAAGCAAGCATAGTATGAAAGGTTAGATATTTATACAATATCATATATTAAACATGCAAGCCAAGCAGAACTATGATGTATATTATTACTTAAAGAGGGATTACATGTTAACACTAAAATAGGATTGGTATCATGCAAACAGGACACAGAAAAGTACACAAGCAAAAGCATTTTCACCACCAAAGCTATGCTACAGTAACTATAGGTTATAACAACTCTTAAGTTGATTTTCAGTCACTGATCACAGCAAAGCAAAACAGAGGGTTACCAAATAGAATAGGCGAAGCCCCACATTCATTTATAAAGAATATATATTTTCACAGTTTTTAACCCGAAATTGCTAATAAATCTTCATGTTTTATGCCCAAATACTTTTAAGATCGATAGTTTATAGGCCTATATTTAATCTTAACCTCTTATGATTCCATTCTGCAAAATACTTCAAACACATTTTAGAAATGATTACAATTTTTTTTTTCATTTTTTTTTAGAATAAAAAAACTAGGAATACTAGGAAGGTTTTGTGAAAAACTAGGAAAAACTAGGGATGACCAAAAGAAACTAGGAAATACTAGGAATTGCTGGAGAACCTGCAAAATGACAACCGTAGGTGAGATACTAAGAGAGATGGAGGAATTGCCTATGCCCTTTGAAAAGTAATGGTATAAGGCACAAATAAGCGAATGAAGGAGTTATTGGGGCGGGTCAGTACCTAAGAACACTGCCCATAAAAAAGGGTGTTCCAAATTTGGAGAGAATTAATTTTCCAAAACCAGACAACAAAGAACTCCTTGGAAGACAAGGGAAACACCATAAGACACTGAAAGGGTTAAGAGATAGTCCAATAGCTATACCAAGAAATGAAGGCAGATTTTGTTAAATTCAGAAAGTTTTTTTTTTTTTCCATGAATAAACCCTAAGGGAAGAAGTAAGGCTGACTAGAAATAAAATGGCTTCATTATGTTGAGGAACTTAACTAAAAAGGCCATCCAGATAATTTAAATCCACAAGGGGTGGGGAGAGATGGTGTAAGAGCATTTGAAGTCAGAGGACAAAATTTGTTCAACAAGGCCAAATTATGACCGCTTGCTAAGGTGCAGGTTATAGAAAGTCTCCTGATAACCACAGGTAAAACAGGGAATCGATGAGGAGATAATAATAATAAAATGAAGGCAAAGTTAAGAGAAGGCTGGTGAATGTCTGACTCAAGGGAATGAGGTTTGGATCAAGGAAATCCATTGACAAAAATTTTCAGCAATAATTAGAATTAATGATTTAGAAGTAAGCCACACTTGTTTGCCTATGCAGTCTAAATATCAAGTTTGTCAAAATGACAACCAAAGTGAGGGCTCAGGCGAAATACCAAGGAAGATGGAGGAATTGCCTACACCCCTTGGGTAGTATCGGTATGAAATACCAATATAAGAATGAAGTAGTTAGGGTGGATTGATGTTCTGCTACCACTACTCTTAGTAGGCGGGATCTCCCCAAAATTGGGCATGTAATTTATTTTCCAAAGTCAAACAATAAATGATATTTGTAGGGGCAAGCCTCAGACCCCTGTCAAACTCCATGCCAGTTTTGGATAATGGTCTATATAAGCAGAAGATCAAAGCAACTAAGACAGTAGTCGCTCAAATTGCTGTTAGAGATGAGAGACGATGCTTCGATCTTGCAAGACTTGCTGCCTGAAGAAAACCTCCATCTTAAGCCTTGTTCAAACTTAGTCACATCAAGAAAAGTGTCATGTTAATATACATAGCAGGAAGGAATTTATTTCCTGCATCAAACATATATATTCCTGCCTGAAGAATTTGTTGCCGTCTTGAGTAAAAGTCAATATAAGCAGAACATGGAAACGATCAACTCCAGTTCCAGAGTGCCAGCCAGAGATGCAGATGAGACCAGAGAGCAGGAGAAGCTGCTGAATTCCACATGACTTGCTGCCAAAGAGGACTCCCAGCTTAAGCCTTGTTCCAGACTTAGCTAAATTGAGCAAAGTGTCACAAAATAATTCCAAATGGAAAGGGTTAATATTTCTGTACAGAGAATGATATAAAGCACATAGAAAATAGACACTGAAGAAATTTCCATCATTTCTTTATTTTGTCTGCAAAGAACATTTTTTATTTTCCTTTGTGACATAACTTTGCCCTGATTCAATCCAACACTACAATTGCTGACAAATCAGTCTTTGCCAGCTCCATGATCAAAAAGCACAACGTGCGATAGTGTGGAGCGCAGACTAGAATGGCCAACTTCAGCGACCAGCGACAGTAATGACCAGCATAGATTCAGAATTGAACAGTGGGAAGGGTCATAATTGGTTACCATAAACCAGGATTGACCCTGCAATGTCATAGCACTATATCCTGTCTTCAATCAGGTAATAGTTCTCTATTTTCCAGTCTGTCAACTGATGGTTGTACTGTTTGTTGTTTGGAAACATATCTAAAATTGTTTCTCATTTTCTTTTAATGTATTGCATGATGTTATTTTTGTAAACTGTATACAGGAGTCTAATGTTGGTTATTGCCATTTCGTTTGCCTCCTTTGCCAGTGCATCAGTAGGTTTGATTTCCCTTAATGCCTGCATGGCCAGGGACCAGGCCAAATTACAATGTTCAATGGATAAATTGGCATCTAAATTAAAAGTGAAAAAGGACACAGACATTTCATTTTAACAGATATATTTACCAAATTACACAAAAATATCTTGAAATACTAACTACGGCCTCCAGACAAATTCAGAATCTTCTGCAACTCTCCTGGACAGTCTCCTTGTTTAAGTTGGTGAATGCTACCATAATCCTTGCCTTCAGTTCATCTTTGGTGTTACAAGTTTTGTTGGTCTCTCGCTCAACTGTGCCTCACACATAATAATCAAGGAGGTTATAGTCTGAGGAATTAGGTGGCCAGATGTAAGGGGTGATGTGGTCAAAGAAATTGTTTGACAGCTATGACTTAGTTCTCATGCTTGTGTGGCATGGTGCAGTGTCCTGTTACCAGACAGAGTCTTCCAGCAGCAACCCTCTTGACCAAGAGCAGAACTATCTCCTCGAGGCACTTGATGTAGGCTCCCATGTTGAGTCTGAGGCCCTCACCAACAAATTCAGGAGTTCTTTTATCAGAACAAGTTTTCCAAGCTGCCATACATTCATAATCACCATTAGACTCCTCCAACTCTTTCTGAATCCTCTGCACTGTCCTCAGATTGACACCCAAACACTCTGAAATGTTCATATTGGAGCTCCCAACAGGAATGCCAAGCAGAACAGCATACCATTTCCAAATTTCTGCAGAGTGAATTGCATCATGTAGCTCTTTTTCTCAGTGACACTACTATACTGTGCAGTTGACAAAATCAAAAAATATAAAATGGCAACAATTTACCCATTGTACCCTGTATTATTTTGTGGGTTTTATCAAATAGTGACAAGTTTCAAATATTTCATGTATTTAATAATACTTTGGATTTTTTTCCTTAATTGCTGTTAGGCTGGTAGGGAGTCTGAGAATATTATGAATTTTCTATCTTCTGAGTTTTTGATCATTTCATCTTCACCATTTTTTAAATCTTGTAGCTCAGCTGCATAAATGGATGCATTATTTGGCAGTCTAATTTGTTGGTGACTGCAACACCTATTCTGTCCAGGATTTTTGATCCATGCCTTGAAGTCCCTGTATTTATCTCTCAGTTCTCCATATTTGATTCAGCTCATCTCTTTGTTGTTGTGTCAGCGTTACATTTATGTGATTTTCAGAGATTATCCATGGAGTTATTTTATTTATTTTGAATGTTGTTATGATGCAGCAAAGATGAAATTTGAAATGATATTCTGGATGTTGCACAGTTTGTTTTGCAAGAAGAGAAATACAACTTTTCAGAAAAATTAGTGGATGAATGTCTTCTAAAACTAGGTTCACAACAATTTTGGCTTCATAACTTTGTCATGACATTGACATTGTTTTAAAATTTTTCTTCAAAGCCTTTGTTTTTGTAAACTTTGTGCAAATTCTGGAATTTTTAATTACAAAATAAATGTTTTGGGTGTTTCAGTAACCTGGTTAATAATATGAAATTTGGAAAATCTAGTAAAAATTCACAACACTGTTGCCATATCGTAAGAGTGACATGTAGTCTACTATAATTTTTGCAAATTTCCCTTCATTAATTTTCTAAAAATTAGGAAAAATTAAAAGTGTCTAATGTCAATTCTGTGTAAGTATACTTCTCTAAATAAAAAAAAAAAAAAAAAGATCTGACGAAATAAAGTTATCAGCTATAAAAAATTAAAAATCATGCAATACCTGTTTAAATTGCTTTATCTAACTTCTTTTTTTTTCTTTTTTTTTTTTTTTTTACACTGGCAATTTTAGATTTTCTATTGAATTAAGATCTACATTTTATTTTCAATGGACACACAACTTAGCATCAGACAATTGTTATGAAGATGGAAGCATCCTTACATGTTAATGTGAATGAAACTTCTCTGGGTAGAGAAGTTAATTATGGTCCTGGGGTAAAGTTAGCTTTTCAAAAGTAAATTCAAAATAATACTACAAATGAATTTTCTTGCAAAGAGCTTCAAATCTAGAAAGCTTATTATGTTTGCATTGGCACAAGAGTTTGTTTGTTGTTGCCAAGCAGATAAAAAGAAAATTAAAATTTTCCAGAAAACCATTTCATGATGACAGTGAACTACTATAGAGCCAAATTGACTCGGCTTTCAATTGAACTCCATATTGATGACAAAAGCTTTACAGTGAAATCCATGAAAAGATTTTCAGATAAGCTGCAATTCTTCTCTAAGAACAAATATTTTTTTAATGCCGTTAGTCAAAAGATGCAACATTAGCTAGATTTATTATTTGTTACATTCATACTTAACAGAAAAACTGACACAAATATGATTTTTTTTTTGCAGTAACTTAAAAAAAATATTGGTGGATGCAACTTCCATCAACCACCAAAAACTTTCAAAAGATACATTTACAATACCTTAAAAGTATACATTTTTCATTTCAAGCTTTTCATACTTTTCAGAAATGTTAGTACTGGACTCCTCCTCCTCCTACTATCTTCTACCTTTACAAGAACCAGATCAGGAGGCCGAAAATGGAGTTGTGCTGCCATATATGGGCGGAAGCAGCCCAGTCTTCACTTTCCAGTCTTGATAGAGTCCAAAAGAGTCTCCACATCCTTGTGGGTGACAAATTATTTTCCACTCGACAAACCCTTTCTCACAGACAAAATGTCACAAGCCTCTCGCTGCTCTATCGCTATTTCCATGGAAAGTGTTCAGATGAACTATATTCCTTAGTTCCACTAGTTCTAACCTTCATGTCTAAGACCTGTCATATCACGCACATTGTAGTAAACCATTCTCATTTTCTTTTTCTATTCCATTGGTGAGATGTAAATTCTACTCAAGCAGCTTCTTTCCACTAACTACTGCTTTGTGGAAATAACTCCCAAGAGGTTGCTTTTCCAATCACTAAAATCTTAATCTGTTCAAATCTATGGTCAACTGTTATCTTCCCCACATATCCCCATAAATTATGCCTCTTACTGTGTAACTTTCTACCTTGAGTGGCTCTTTAGCCTCGTACAGAATGAACCACATTGTTAAAAAAATATGAACAGGAAATTATTTTGAAAAAGAAAGAAAAAAAAAGCAACTGATTTACTGACATTTAACATCCCCAACCCTCCAAAAATTAGTGAAATTTTGCAGACAAAAAATGAGGATGTATTGAATTAAAAAATTACTTACCAAAACATTTAATGATATGATATAACTGGTCAATGTCAGAATCACCCGGGAATAAAGGGTCTCCACACAAGATCTCGCCAACCAAGCATCCTACAGCCCACGTGTCTACAGCCCTTAGAAAAAAAGATTTTTAACAAATTTTAATGACTAATTACTAATATTTGATATTAACTAATGAGTAAGCTATGATGTTAGCTGCTGAGAAAAGGACTAAATAGAAATCCATTTTGGTCAAAGTAAAACAATATAGAAAATTGGCTGTAATCAGAAACGTCTAAAGATGAAAACAAAAAAATACATTGTATTCAGAAGGTTTTGATTTAGTTCAAAATTAATAATCATTTGGTCAGGCAAAACAATTACTTTATGAAAAACATACATGGAAAATAATTCACAGACAGGTAGTTGGATTTGAAACACAAACTAATCTAAGGGATTTTACCAGTATGATCAAATAACAGCTATTACCCTTCAGATTTTCAATCAAGATTTTCAATGGAATTTTACTTACAATAACCACCTTGGAAAATTTGAATGAAAAAGTTTCTTAGGAGTGGGGCCAAACTGAAAGAGTTCAAAATTTATTGCTTTTGTTTTGCTTTCTCAAAATGTGAGATGCAATTGTTAGGCTGTATATGGCCAACAAAAGATAGACTGGAACAAGTGTAACTCATCAAAGCTCTTTTCAGATACTGCAGTAAGTGAAAATTACAGCCTATTCCATCTTAACTGGAACAAAGGTTTCCTATTATTCTGATGAATCTTATCAATGATTGATTGGTTGGTTGGTTATTTAACCGACATATCAACCATTATGGATCATTAATGCCAAAACATTTTTGGTTTTGTTCAGAGGCATGACAACCTGGATGGGCCACTCAATGCCGAAATCCAAATATTTTGTATGCAAATTTATGATTTCAACTACAAATGTTTTGTATGCAATTTTATATTTTCAGGATAAACACGTTTTTTTAGAGATATAGTTTATAGATAAGATGTATTGTGCTTTCTTCTATAAGTGCTGGAAGCAGCCTATTTCTTTAAGTAGTCTATTATTTGAGAAACATACATTTTTGAAAAGCATGTAAAGGTTTTGTACATCATACTATTTGTTATGCATTTTTCTTGTATTTTTTGCAGTCTGTTAGTGAGCAATTGATCAATGAGATTCAGTTTCTGCTTTGAGTAATTATTCACATGTAAGTTATGCATGTCCAATTTGGACTCAGCTTAGCACTATGTAGGCATTAAGAGAAATCAAATTAATCTAATGATTGAATAAGCTCATGGCAAGTTCTACAACAATAAAATATTCCTAGAATATCCCATTGTTAAATATTTGAGCTTAACAACTTTAACAAAATATTGCAATAATAATGATAACAATGAATGCTGCTCCTTATTTTAAGTGGGTACAAATGAAAATATTTGAAACTGACAACTTTTTCCATTTGACTGAAACTGCTGTTCAACACATCTAGAGGGGAGGTTTATTTTCCATGAAAACCCGGAAAAATGAAATGGAAATCATGATTTTGAAATGGACATTTTTTTCTAACAGATTTGCTAACTGCCATTTTTATTTGTTACTGTAATACACCCGCTTACCTACTGTCTCCCTATAGTTTATAGTATTTAGCAACCAAGATTTATGAAGATGGCCTGATATAATAAAAAAAAAAAGATGGTGGTAGTAGGGAAAAGGGGAACAAAAATTTTGTCTTTTTGTTTTATTCTTTCTTTTCCCTATCACACATGGTGACAGAGATGGGAGGTAATTTCTCTTTTTAGAAAGCCAAATTTTATGAATTAGACTTTTTAAAAAAAAATGTTATTTAATACTTTTAATAAAGTAATCAAAGCTTTGACTTTGTGGTGCAACTTTAGGATTTTAGAATTCTTTGCAAGAAACTCATCAAGTTAATAAAGGAGAAGTATGAAGTACAAATTCCTAACAAAGGTGGAGCAACTTATCCAATGGGTGAATATTGCAGCTAGTAAAATTTTTCATTTTCCTTTTATTTTCTTGTTTTAATAACATTTATATATTGTTACACTTTCTCACTATTAGTATTATAATGAAGCAAAAACAGAAATCTATGCTGAAGAAAGGAATTCCCTAAAACCTGAAACAGAATTAAGGAAAATTTGAAACAGAAAATTGTTCCCTCTACACATCTATCTTCTCTTCTCTTTCATTCATTCATTTTCTCATTGAAATCAAGTAGTATCTTTTCCCTCTTCTCCCACGATCAAAATGGGATAGTACATTATTTACGAGGGCATAACAGCCATGTGAACTAATGACAGGAGGGACAAAAACAATTATAATAGATTTTTATTTTGATACCATTATTATATATATATATATATATATATATATATATATATATATATAAAAATATACAGGATGTGAGAAAAAGTTTGTATATTGAGTGAATTTAGAGAACAAATAGGGTAAAAGGGGCCCAATTAAATGAAATACAAATGATTTGGCTTTATCCCAAATTTTCTTACTTTCCATATTTTGTGTCTCCTACCAGCAGCTCGGGTGCTCGGTACCATCTTGTTGCAACATAATCAGTATATGGCTCCCCAGGTCCGGGAGTAATTGTCCGGGCAAATCCAAAATCACAGACTTTAACAATACCTGACTTGCTAATTAAAATATTTTCTGGCTTGATGTCCCGATGGATAATCTGAAAAAAAAAAAAAAAAAAAAATTTCATATTCCATTCATTATTAACTATCTTCATTTAATTATTTTATCAAAATTCTAAAATACTTTTATTAATCCAACTATTTCTGTTGTTCAATAACATTCAACACTCAGATCCTGTGACTATTTTATATGTGATATTTTATATGGCTTTAACTGAAATAAAGAAATGGAAAGACATCCCAACTACAGCTGATGGATGATTTTAGAAAAGAAGAAAATATTGGGCCCCTTGAAATTGGCAGTCTTTAAAATTCTGGTTGAATTTTTTTTATACTGGTATCCATATTGGCCCCCAGTCTCTTAGTCCCTGAGGGTATGTACCCCTCCCACATCACATCCTTTTTCAGGACATGGGCTATCATGGCTCTCTCAAATTTCTTGTTCTTTGTAGCCCTTGGTAAGTTTTGCCTTTTTGCTATCTCTCCTAATTCCTGTTCTGCCATCCATATTTACACTAGCTCATTAAGTAGGTTATTATCTGCTTTCCTTTGTCTCTCTTGCCTTCAATATGTCCTGTGAGCGTCAGGCCCTTTTTCCTCATTATATGCCCTAGAAATTTCAACTGCCTCTTTCTGATCTGAAGTATAAATGTCCTTTTTATTTCTATTTTCCCCAAAACTTTGTTGTAGAACAACATTCCTGTTGCCTTAAGTCTTCTTCATCTATGATGAGATTGTCCAGCATTCACAGTAAAGTATCTTTTTTTTTGTTTCTATGAAATTTTCCTGTTTCTTAATATTTTGCTTAAATTTTGGAAGATATCTTTCATTATTACAATGTACTTTCAGATTTTGGTGTCACATTTTCTGTTCTCTGTTAAAACACATCCTTTTTGGTACTTGTTTGATTTTGGCATTGCCAATTCATAGTCTGCATCTTGAGTTGTTGCTTTTGCTGAAAACAATACATTCTATCTTCGTAGAATTGATGTATAGTCCTTTCTTCTCACTTTCCTTTACTAACTTCTGTAGGAGTTCCCATAGTTTCCTTCCTCTGTCTGCTATCAATACTGTGTCATTTGCATATCTTATGGTGTTAAGATTATAGTCAGATAATGAATCCTGGTAGCACTTCTATTTCTCCCAGGATTACTTTAAAAGGTTGGATAAGTTCAGAGAGAAAACACATCCTTGTCTGATGCTCTATTTTTGTGCATTTATTGAATTCATTTTCTAGTCATATATGCAAGTGGTTTTCACCCATAGTGATCCAAATTCTCAGTCATTTAAAAACAGTAGCATGGCTAATTACGGAGGGAAAGAAAATAAAATAATGAACCTGGCAAAAATAACAAATTTATTTTTCATGAAGCTCAAGAATAAAATGTCTATTACTTTTTAATTTTTGTTATTTAAACATTTTGTGATGTCAAGATTAAAGAATTATTTCTGTTAAAATCAAATTTATTCAAAGAATAGACACTACTAAATAAAATAGGATTTTTCTTCAAATTCAAAATATATATATATATCCCCACAATAAATACAGACTCAATACAAATTTAATAATATAAAAACTGTGCCCCCCTCTAACCACTGGAAAATCATAACAACTACAGCATTCTAATCAGAATACATAATGTAATAATTATGTTTAATAATAAAACTGTTTTCTTAAAATCAAGTCCAAAATATGTAAAGTGCAAATGAATAAATGTAAACCTGTTGACTTTTTCAAGTGAAATTTTTTATTATATCACAAATTATTCAGACTAATATCGCCATCTCTGTAATTTTTATCCCAACATTTCAACTGATATTTTCTTCAGCTATACTTTGTATCTTATCTTCTTTGATTGATATGATCAATACTTTTCTTTTTGTGATGAACGGAGGCTTTACAGCTCATGAAATCAAAGACATTTTGTGCTTCATTTGAAGAGATTAAAAAAATAGCACTGGATGACTCTCAAAGCTAAATACATCAGATGAAATGATGCAATAAATGAATGGATAAGATTGACAAAATAAGACTCATACTTCATTTCGCAATTATTCAAGTACCTTAACTTTTCAGACATTTCTATGCTATCAGAAAATATTTACAAAGAGAAAAAACAAAAACAAAAAAAGAAAATCAATATCAGGTTAACCATGCCTACTTATTCGATTCTTCAATGTTGACTTAATTCGGATTATTGATGTGTTTAAACCTATGCACAGGCATTGTGAACATGCAGAATTTTCTTAGGAAAAAAAAAAAAAAAGAAAGGAACTTCTGCAAATTGTATTTAATTAAAAAATCTAAATGTGGCCTGTTGGCATGGAGAATGGAGGCTGCAATTCAAGTTCCAATTCTGTGTTATCCACAGATGGCAGACTAAGAGGACCATCCATCTGGGGGCATCAGACTATCAACAAGGCCATTGTAAACAAAATTGCTACTTAAACTGCAGGAAAGGGGTGGTGATGCATTCAAACAATGAATGTTCCAGGAGAGGAGAGACAAGTAGCTATTTGTAATGAAAGGTGCTCTTCTATTTTGACTTTGCACCAAACTAAGCTAAGTTTAATAAATATAATCTTTTCAGTATTCCTAGATTTGACAATTTGGGCTTTTGTTCAGGCTTTCAAAAATTCAGAAACAGAAAACAACTTCTATAAAATTATTTTAAGCTTATCTTCAATATTATTCAAACCCCCAAAAAGTCATGTTTAAAATTATTATTTTGAGGAATTAATATTTTTGCTTGTAATTGCATCAGAAGGACAAAAATTATTGCTAGAAATAATGTAAGATGATTTAAAAGAAAATCTCCTTTAAAAATTTTATTCATAGTTTAACAAAAAATGCCATGTTCAAAATTATATTCTTATTATTTCAAGTATGGCTCACAGAAAAGACAAATCATGGAAGCCACTTTTTTATGCAACATATTATATGAATGTGAATGAAACCGAATCCTAGGCAGGTAAAAAGGGGTAAACCTCTACTTCTGTTCAAAAGACCAGGGAGGAAACCTATATACTCCTGAGAGAAAAGAGAAAAATCTTTCTGAACAAATATTTTACATCAATCTGTATTAACAGATAACCTCCTCTTCATTTCTCTTATTCTGCTGCAATCAAATATATTGAGGTATTGCATTTTCAGGACAGTAAAATAATGTTTTTAAATTGGTATATATTCATTAGCATATGCAGTTTTTATTTTTTTGCCACATGTCTTCTGTACATGACTGGTCATATGATATGTGGTTAAATCTTGATTTCAAAGTGTTGATAGGCATAATCACCAGTTCTAAACAAATGTAGTTTTTTAACACATTTTTAGTAGCAAAGCTAATATTTTTTCATAATCCAGGAAAATAATTATTCAATTCTTGGATCTTATTTTGATAAGTTACTTTTTTTTACTAGATTTTTAATTAAATTAACTTTATTAATATAAGATTAATTTGAAATTGTTAAAAAAATTATTGAATTAAAATTTTTAATTATTTTATGTATGCAAAACAATTTTTTCTTTTCTTAATGACTAATTTTTTACATTTTCCTGCAATTAAAACCAAAAATCTTATCTATATAATAAATGTGAAAATGTCTGTGTGTCACACTTTTCCAATTAAAGGGACACAACTCTCTAAATTTTAAATATCTCATCTTGGAAGGAGAGATCCTTACTGGTCCAGGAAAGGAGGAAAGAATTTTAATTCAAAGAATCTCCTTAATTTCTCCAGATTTTATTTTTGAATTTAAAAGACCTCATTTTCCAGTGAGTAATTTATGCAATGTCAATCAATAAGTTTCAAGGACAATCATTGAAAGTAACTGAACTTCATCTGATGGAACCCTACTTTTCTCACGACCAGCTCTATATTGGTTGCTCAAGGGTTAGGGATGGAAACAAGCTATTTGTACTGACCCCAAATGGGAAAACCAAAAATGTTGTTTATCATGCAGCTTTGCAATAAGTTCCAAATAGACAAATTACAGTGCTGTTTGATAAAACTGACTCACCTGATTTTTTTTTTACTTAAAATTTTTTTTGCCAATTGTTTTTGGTGTCAAACTAATTTTTAATCTTACTAATATAAAGACCCCTTCCCGACCACCTAGTAAAAAAGTTTATTCACCCTAAGGTATTCTATTAATAATTATAATTCTGGATATAAATGAGATTTATGAAAAAAATCTGTGCAAAAAAAGTGACTCACTTATTTCCTGCAACCAATAGTCACTTATTTCCTGTAATCAATAGAAACATAACCGAACAGCTTTAAATAAAGAATAATAGAGGTATAATTTATTTATAATAGGTAATATAGTTCAAAATATTTAATAGTCTATGGGTCCTCCTTTATTTTGAATAACCTTTTCAACCCTCTTTGGCATTGACTTCATTAGGTTCTGGCAAATCTCATCTCCAAGCATTGAATTCCATTCGGATATGAAATTCACAATCAAATCCTCTTTGTTGCTCAACTGCTTTCTCGAGAGCCTGTACTTTATAATGCTCCATAAGTTTTCTATGGGGTTGAGGTCAGGAGATTGGGGCAGCCATGTCATAACACTCACCTGCTTCTCATCAAAGTATTCCTTCATCAATTTTGATTTGTGACAGGGAGCATTATCCTGCATAAAAATGAGCTTGGTGGGGTCAATTTGCACCCTTTCAGCAGAAGGGAGCAGACAAGACTCTAAAATTCTCGCTCGCTTTTCAATAGGTTTTAAGAAACCAGTTCCATGAAAAGAAAAGCATCCCCAGAACATTATACTGAATGGATCCTTGACAGTACTTACTGCTAAATTCAAAGATCTTTCAAAGCTTCTTCTTCGGATTTTAGATCGCTTATCCTTTGAATTTAGCTCAACTTTCGTTTCATCAGAGAAGAGAACATGTAGAAAAAAAAAATCAGGTGAGTCACTTTTATCGAACAGTACTGTATATTATTGTTTTGATAAAAACTGTTGTTTGAAAAATATTGTTCAATTTTAATAAAACTTAATATGTACTTAATGCAGGAAGTGTTATTGTTGGGCCGAAGGCTCAATCAAGTGTCCTCTGCAGGAGATGGCTTAAATGCTGCCTGATGGGGTGGCTTTTAACCTAGTTTTTAATAAATTTCAATAAAATTTTAATTAAAAAGTCATATATATGTGTGTGTGTGTGTATATATATATATATATATATATATATATATATATATATATATATATATTGTGTGTATTTAGGCAGCATTTTTTCATTAATACATGTTTCATTAAATAATATAGATAAGCGTTGTCTAATATATATATAAAATATATAGACAACGCTTATCTATATTATTTAATGAAACATGTATTAATATATATATATATATATATGGATAGATAGATATTAGTCCCTATTACAACTTGTTTCTGATTTCCAAGCTCTGACACTCTTGGAAGTTATTCCATTTCTATTACAAAAAATTAAAGCAAAGAAACAAGTCCAGTATTTATCCCCCATATACAAATATGGAACTACACAGAAAAGGGAGGCTATTCATGACAAACGCACCATAATCTCAGCATCCTTAGAAGATTTCATTTCGAGCATATTTAGAAATGCCTATAATTTTTAACAACATTTTTCAAGAGTGTTGGTAATGTTTGTCTTGTGCGAGAACCTTTTAATGTATTTTGAATTAATGATGTCTGATGTAATCATTGTTAGTATAGAGTCATCAAGATTGTTTAACTTGAGTGAAGCCAAAGGACCCAGTGAAGATTTAAGGTTTTGTATTGTGGCTTCTTACAAGGAGACTAAAAACTACAAAAATATTTAAAAGAAATTTAAAGTGCCACTGCCAACACAATGCCTTATCAGGAAATACACAATACTCAAACTATTAAAAGAAAATGGTTTTGTTTGTTTTACAGCATATCAACTTTTTCCAGGTTATTTAATGCTGAATTCTGTCATTTTGATAAACAATAGAGAGGCAGACATAGGTCCAGTTTGCCTAAGAGCCAAAAGCGGTAGACACAGATATGACAAAGTGATGATCCCTTTTTGAGGGAGGTGTTAACCTCTCTGCCTGAATAAAAAAAATCTGAATAGGCATAATCAGGAACTAATAGTGTAACCTTGGTGGGCAGAGAAAGTGTTGCATGAAGACAACAACAAACTAAAAATTAAGTCCTATGCTGTCATTTATAATCTTGGCTACCTGGTATTACAGACATTGCATAAAAGTGGCTGCCATGATTACAGGTTAAAAAAGAACTCCTTTCTTCTAACCAAAGCACTTAAGTTTGTATAACTCTTCTGAAATGTTATCTACACAAAGATGAAAACTTTTGATCATCAACTGTTATCAGAAAATTTAAAACCCAAAGAACATTGTATTCTTTGTTAAATGGCAGTGGTAATTTAATTGCTCTGGGCATTCTCATGAGCCAAGCAACAATATCAAGTTCATGGAAGAAAACTTGACCTTGACTGAATTTTCCATCAAGACAATGATCTGAAATGGGTGGTCAAGAATTAGTTTATTAACAAAAATGTCAACATTTTAGAGTGGCCCAGACAGAGTTCACATTTGAACTATCAAAAATCTCAGGATACAGCTTATGACTAGAGCGATGAGAAAAAAGCCTTTTTAACATTAAGGAACTGGTAATCTTGCAAAAGAAAGGTGATAAAAAATCCCAGAGAAAATATGCTATGAACATATTTATAAGAGCCACTGACAGGATGTCATAGAAAATAAAGGCTTTAGGTTTGGATAATAAGAAAAGGCATGATGAACTTTTGACATGCATTTTTATCATAATATATTAAGAGATATTGGAATTAATCTATATTTTTCTTGACTGCCTTCTACACTACTTCTCATAGTATTTTCTGACCTTAAACATTTAACAGTAAAAATAAAATATTTCCTCAATATAAATTTTGCAACTGTATGGATTATTTTGAGCGTGTGTGTGTGTGCATATATAAGTGGACATAGAAGTCAACACTTAGAGGCGGCAGTCTGTTTCAGGCCTGACGATTGCACTAGCATGAAACAGACTGTTGCCTCTAAGTGTCAACTTCTATGTTCCCTTTTATATTTACACACGCTCTCTGATATTGAGCACTTTATCCCATAAATAGAGCACATCTTAAGACTATATTTCTTATATATATATATATATATAAATAAATACACACACACACACATTTTGTATGATAAGCCTTACTAATCACTTGAAAATATTATTTTCATTAGCCAGAAGCAATAAGTAAATTTTTGTTTTAAATTAAGAAATCATTAGTTTCTCACATTATGTAAATGACAAAATTCAATTCCTTTTAGGACTTGCCACAAAATTTTGCGAACAAACATCTCATCTAGTCCATGTGGAAATTTCTCCAGTTCATCCAAGATTGTGTGATCCATGAACTGAAAGACCAAGTACAATCTTTTCCTCCTCCTGAACACTTCAATGAGGTTAACCAAGTGGTCATGTCTTAACATCTGAAAATCAACAATACAAGTTCAGTTCAACATTCAACATGAAAGACACAAAAGACATCTCAATTTCATTTGCACTTGACTTTATTAAGAGAGAAATTAAAACCAAATGATTTGAATTTCTAGTCAAAATTACAGTTTACTTTACTGCAGGAAATGTGAAACAAAACTGATTTCAAATGAAGATATCTGTTTAGAAAATATTCAGGAATTTAGATACCAATAAACTGAAAAATAAATTAACATTATAAATGAACACTATACAATTTTTCAAAGATATTTTGGCTGAATTTTTGTCTAATTTTCCAAATACAGAGCCTTCTCACTCCTGTAAGAAGAACCTCTCCCTGATTGATCATGGCTTCAGGGATGTAGCCTTACTCACCACACTTGGCCATAGTTGGAGGTTTTGAATTCAGAGTTGTTGTTCTCCTAGAGCGGTTGCCACCCAAGGCTATAGGACCTAGTCTGAGGGAAGAGAGGGTATTTGCACTTAAGTGAATGCAACAAACTTGACTGGAATTCGAACTCAGCTCTCCAATTCCCCAATCTGAGCCAGTGTGCATCTATTTTCACTTTCAATAAAATTTTGAAATCATTTTTATTTTTAATTAAGAGTCCCACTTCAGCATTAATCCTAACAAAAATGGATTTGTTTCAGTTTAAATTCTCAGTGAAGATGAAAAAAAAGTTTGGGGAGTAGAGGGGAGAGAAAATATATGAAAGGTAAACTGCTTAAAGATAACGTTTAAATTCTTCTGGTATTGTGACATTATCTGAAAATCTAAAAATAAATTTTACATAATGTACTCTTTGCTATTTGTCCAGGTGTGGATCAAGAAACATAATACCCCTGCCCAAATCTTCTCTGCCATCAAAATCCAATCCAAATTAACAAGCCACAACTTATGCTACATTACTTCCGGAAAAGCATGTAAAGTGTCATTGTAATTTTGTTTGTGTGCGGCAAGTTGTAGTTACATGTTATTCATTCAAACAATATTCTGAAGTATAAATTGCAATCAGTGAAACTAAAACTTCAGGAAAATAATGAGTTTGGTTAATATATTACTTAAGAGGAATTCCAAAAAACTGACATATACAAGTTTTCATCAGTCAGCAGAACCAACCAAATTGCAAGACAAACAATTAACATTGATTAGCTAATTGGTCAGTCGTTTCAAAGCCTAAAATCATAATGAGCAACTTTTACATTTTTTCTAAATTTTCTGTTTAAACAAGGAAAATGAACTTTGTCAAAACAATTGAAATTAAGAATAAAAAGAAAATCTTTTTTCCCCCAGTAGATAACTTTCATTTTGACAATAAGTCATTTATTTTTTGAAAATTTATTGATTTTATTACTAATTCATTACCCTGAACAGTTAATAGATTTCATAAATTGATTAAAATATTCTCAACTGATTCTATTGATGACGACACCAATAAAGAGATTCGTACAAACAAATCATGAAAGATTTTTTTTACTATTAAACATTGATTTGTTCAAGTCAAATTCTTCGTCTTTGTCAATTTTTATTCCACTATGGCTGAGATTGCAACAACAAAAAAAAATAGAAAGAAAAAGTAATTTAGGATAATTTTTTCAGTACTTGGAGTTTATTTAAAAAGAATTTAATTTTTAATTTACAAAATTTGTATCGAACATGTTTTTTGACTGAAAACATGGCAGTGATAACATTTCAAGCTTTAAAGGACATACACAAACACACATATTCACATATGTAGACTTATATGGTGAGTTTAGTTTGGTTGAAGATCATTGTAATGTGTACACAGTGAGAATCAAAATAAGCACTCCATAAATAATGTCTATTTGCTTTTCTTAAGGAAAGCCTCCACGGACACAATACTTCTCTCTCTATCAGTAGTAGGTCTGTCTGCAACCTGCATTTTGCAGACAGTATTGACATTATGGCAAGAAGTAACAATGAACTGCAAGACCTGACCAATAAACTCATTGAAAGAACTGCTGCACTTATAATGAACCTCAACACAGAGAAATCCAAAGTAATGGTGAATACCACAAGCAACACCAGTGCTAGCATACTTGAAAGCAACCCTATCAAAAGAAGGCAGTCCTGTTGCCAGACATAGGGTCTTCCAGCAGCCACCCTCTTGACCCAAGGCAGCACTACCTCCTCAAAGCACTTGATGTAGGCCTCCATGTTGAGTCTGAGGTCCTGTGGGAAGATGAATGGGGAGACAATGTCGCCAACACTAGTGATCACTCCAAACACCAGGATGTTGACTGGATATTTGGTTTTCATCATTCTCAGTACATCTTTCAGGGACACAGTCTCCTCTGCACTGTCCCCTGATTGGCAGCCAAACACTCCAAAATGTTCGTTTTCAAATTTCTGGTAGAGTGAATTGCATAAATGGTGCTCTTTATGGTGTCAATTATTAGATGTGACTGTCAATTCAAATGAACTGCTTGAAAACAGGTTTCTACCCTTGGGAATAATGAGACGCCCCCCCCACACACACACACACACACACACGAGAGACCAAAACTGACTCACCTTCAACATTTTAATCTCCCTGAAAGCAATTTTTTTCACAAGTTTATCATCTTCACTCTCCAAAAACTTTTTGATAGCCACAATTTGGTTTGTATCTTTGTGTTTGCACTTCAAAACCATTCCATAGCTTCCTTCCCCAACAATGCCTAAATTTTCATATTTATCCATGGTTTCACTCTTGCATCAGACTTTATCTGAAAAGGAAAAAAAAGATACAAAGATATTTTATTTTCCAAGTTGGTTTGATCGAAATAATTGAAAATTGTTTATCTCAACTGAGAGAATTGAAGACCTAGAAAGGTTACAAAATACATAAAAAATAAAAAAAGTAAAGAGACATTTTATTGAAAATTAAGTGTGTCTTTAGATACAGTGCTCTCTGGTAGCCATTTCTTAGAAGACAAGTGCAAACAATGTTTCTCATTCACTGATCCCAATAGATCCTGGGGTACGGTCAAAGTTATAGTGTTTGCATTCTGCTGGAAGCTCAGGACAATCAAGTGTTCATGATTGTGTGTTTATGAAGAGTTCTTATTCACTGGCATTTCTTTATAAAAAAAAAATTGGTGAATAGATAACACTGACCCAATCTAGTTTGGGTGAAGTGGCCAATTTCAACTTATCAAATTTTCTTTTAAGTTTAAGACAAAATCAATGACAGCATTCTATACAATGGTTAGTAGTTTCAAAATTCAAAAGGGTGGTGAGTTTAATTCTCACTAGTTGCTCCACTACAGTAGCCTTGTACCAGACTAAGTAAATAACCACAAATTAATAGTGTTCTCTTTCTTATATGCTTTGCGCTCTGGCTCAGGTCTCAGCAGAATTATTCTGTCAATGCTCTTTACCTGGAACTTGTATGAGTGGGGGGGGGAGCATTAGTGTCACAATGTTCTGATACATGGCTTCCTGACAGTAATTCTTTTGGGACAGTTCTGTGATACCATTTCAGAAAGACACAGGTGTTCATCGAAAATACATAAAAACTCCACAAATGTTGCTTTTGAATGCCATGTAATTGTCCATGAGAATTTTGTCCAGGGGTCACCTCTTGAAGAATACAGCCTTAAGCTAGCACATTACATTTTCAGAGTCTTATGAGTCTAATGGTAATCAGACAGCAAATTGCATATATTAATTAGTCAGTGCAGCCATAGTGAGTGATGTCCATCTCCAATTTGCTTCCAATACACTGACCACCTCACTGTCAACAGATTAATCAACTAGCACTCTGAGGAAGTTCTAATATCTGACTGGACAGCCTTTTTTAGAAGAGGCAATTCTTCAGACAAAGCATATGGTTCTCCTCACCCCTGGAGTCCACTACATAAGTGCATATCCACTATTTATGCAGCTTCCATCTTGTGCCTGGCAGTGGTACAGATCTTCAGTGTGGGTTTGGTTTCATTCTTCATAGCCTTAAGCCATCTATGTGGAACTCTGGTGATTCTGTCTGCTTTTTTTTTTACCTAACTTAACCAGGATTACAACACTATCCCTTGACTACTGAAATCCTCAAATAGAATTTGTAAAGGTTAGAAATCCTGAAAGTTGCAATTGTGCAAGGTTTGAATATGGAAATGTAAAATTGCTGAAAATTTTGATCTTGAAAACTGCAATTCAGCTACAATAAATTTTATATGATAGGTTATAACCTTTTAAATTAGTAAGAACTCTAGTTTTTTATTTATTTTCAGTGTAGTATTTGGGAGTTAGATTTCCAAGTTTAGTTAATCACCATGGAAATTAACCCAGCTATGCCAATAGGGGTTTGTAAGTTATAATTGTGAATGAAAGCATAAGGCAAAAATCAAAGAAGTAACTTCACGTTAGAGTGTGACCAAGAAATAGATTTGCTAATGATAATGACTGTAAAGTTGCGTCAAAATGGCCTATCAATGCAAACCAATGGCCTTTGTAATTTGAACTACCAACCAACATGAATCAAGCCGCTGTCTATGACAATGCAAACCATTATGAATCAACAACCATCAACTACTTTTTTGTGAGCAAGTTAAAAT